>OZ008369.1:101631873-101894387 GCA_963931995.1 Phaonia tiefii | reverse complement strand
CATGACACAATGCCACCATATCGAAACCCTCTTTTGGTGATTGGTTGAGGTATCTCTCTTTCAATTTCCTCCGCTTTAGCCTTAAGATGTTGAAAAGATCGCATTATCACACGTTTCTCATTTACATCGCTTAGACCTTTATTAGTTGTCACTATATTCCATTATTAATTCATCCCTTAAAATATTAACGACATTTAACGAGTCATAATTGTCTACAATGTAAAATGTTGTTATCTCTAGGCAATACTCAGAAAGTTGGAGGTATCGCTCAAAGCTATTCACCAAAGGAGTATTTATTTGATAAAGACTTTGGCAACACGATGTTAAAATTTGAATAAGTTTCCTATGCGACAACTATTTCATTTCACAGATATTCCCAGTACTATGTTAGCCGTCACTACGCACGGTTGCAAAGCAATTGTTCCGAAAACAAAAGCACAGTGTAATACATTTCTTGCAATTGCAACTTCTCTTACACACATCTTTCGTGTAACTATCGTGAGAGTGTTTAATCCTACATTGCATAAAAAAAACACTCACTGTCAATATGGTTCGCGGGCCGAAATCTATTGGTCGTCCAAAGACCTAGAAAACTACATTGAAACATCTCAAACCATCTATGGTACTTGGTGGAAGCATCGATCCAACAACGTCATGCAGCAACCACTACAGCCTACTGTCCGTTCCAGGAGATATGGACGTATCCAAGGAGACGAATATTATTGAAATGGAAAGGCAGCGAAAACCATCCCCGATTGTTTTCGACATTGCCATCCAATTAAGGGAGATACAACATTTGTTGCGATATGATTGAGTATACAAATCCACTTCAATTGGAACTAAAGTGTTCTCATTAAATCTACAAACATTTAAGTCCTGTAAGAGGCCCCTTACAGAAAATAAAATATACTTATAATTGATATTTTTCAATGGGAGTTTCTGACCGTTAGTTTTCTTCGCGCAAATAAATTCAATATGATATCAATATTAATTATTATTGATATTGTTTCTCTTCTCTTTTGTATTTTGTGTTTTGTGCATGTGTATGTGATTCTAAGTGTATTGTGCTGTTTATACGCGTAGGTGATGTTCTCGTTCGGTATGATTCTGTGTAGTTTTCTCTCCTCTGGCAGTTCGCGAACATGCGTGATGCCCATATATCGTTTGTGTCCCTCTGTTATTGTAATTGTATTATATATATTATTGTTATTTCCTGTACACGCTAAAAACCGCCATCTCTAACATATTCTCGTAAACATATTCTGCAGGAACCATGTATATGTTTGGAATACACTAGAAACTTTCATATGTTTGCAAGTCCCAAACTCACTTGTATTTTAAAGCAAACAGTTACTGGCAAACATGCATGCTTTTACGAGGACACATATGCGTTCTTCATCCCAAGCATCCATATACTTACGCGGAAGCATTCCGGAATTTCGCCAATACCTCCATACCCTTACGTGGAAACATGTGCGTATTTCTTGCCAAAAATAATAATAGCCTCGTTCCGGAAGTTCCGGACAAATTTCTCCAGCGTATTCCTTGGCTCATTTCATGAAGAAAAGTCCACTAGGGCCATGTCCGAAAATGCAAGGGTGCGAAATGGCAGCGGGTTCAAAATTTTCGGATTGGTGGTCGGAGGGGAGTAGGGTAAAGTTGGTAACTTCTGAGCCAGTGGACGGATTTGGAAAGGTCTTTCAGGGGCCTTTCAGAATCAACAAAACAAAAGTAGAAAAAAGTCAACTCGCCGAAATACAGAGCTTTCGGAAAAAAATGGAAAAAAAATTCACATAACCTCAATTTGCTCCGCCAGATGGGAATAACTTATGTTTTATGTTTCTGTTGAAAGATAGACATATCTTTACCTTTCCAAAATGACCTAAACGAAGCCCAGAGGTCCTACCGTTCCAAAGTTATGACCATTTTACTGAAATGCAAGAATGTTTGTTTTTGGAAGCGAAATAACAGCACACATTTTTTTGTTTTTGTAAATTAACACGTTTAAGATTTTATTTAATCCGACCACTGGCTCAGAAGTTAGCAACTTTACCCTACTACCCCCCGACCCCCAATCGGAAAATTTTGAACCCGCTGCCATTTCGCACCCTTGCATTTTCGGACATGGTCATAGTGGCCTTTTCTTTATGAAATGAGTCAAGGAATACGCTGGAGAAATTAGTCCGGAACTTCCTGAATCACCCTGTATACTAGAAGTGTATACTTATCGAAAAGAGCACATTGCTTTTAAGCAAAATTAATTTGACAGCAGTTTTGTCGACTGTCAACTGTAGCAGTTGAAAAATAGAAATATTGAACATTTTCCCGAATGTATTTGTTTCTTTATTTGTCACTTTAGCTGTGTCGGAGCTTCTGGCCTAGAGCTTACACTTTTGCCTACAAACCGATAGAACGTGAGTTCAAACCTCAGAGGAGACACAAAATTAAAACATTTTTTTTATTATTTCTCGTACTAATTACTCTGTTTTTTAACATAACTCATTTGCCAGCCATATTAATAAAATAAAATCATTAAAAATTTTGTTTAAAGTTAAACATAAAATTAAAAATATATGCAACTTAACTAGGATTCGAACCGAAATCTCTCGGTTGTTAGTTGCATGTGCTAACCGTCATACCAGCTTTGAATTTTAAACGGCGAGACAATACTTGAGTACAGTAAAATTTGAGTTTGTCTCAGGGAACGCTGAAAATCTTGAAACTAAAAAATGTGGACAAGTTCACATTTTCATTTATTTTATTTTTTTTGAAACCCGACAACTCTACTATCCACTGCTCGACTTATAGTGGAAAATTTTCGACTGTAACGTATACACTTTTCATTTGTATGGGGAAACGCGTATACTGGACGAAAAGAACGAGGCTAATATTTAGAAACCAATTATTCTTTGAATTCAATATATATGTATTATTTATTATAATTAATTTTGGCAATATAAATCCTCATTTATAAATAATAAATTCAAAAAAAATAAAAGGGTTAAAACGGCCTATTATATATTCACTTTTCATGAATTCATGAATTTTTTTCATGAAATGAGAATCTGCTGCTCTGTTGCTTCTCCTTTCTTTGTTGTCTCTGACGTTTGTGTTTTCAGCTGTCTTTATTGGCAACTCTGTAAAACATGCTCTGCTCCCATTAACGAAAACTTCGGAAATGACATTGTTTCGCTGGAAGCAGACAATAGAGAATTTGTTCTGCTTGGCGACCTAAATCCAAAGCACTCTTCATTAGATTGTTCCACGAATAACATCGCAGGTACTATATTAAACAAATTACAACGATGCTGTTTTTTTTTTGTCTACGGCCCCGATAGCCCCACCCTGTATCCACATCAAAGGCATCACCGTGTGTCCACAATTGATTTAGTTCTAAATAACACTTCAGTCGTCCTGAGTCTCAAAACCCTAGGATACGAAATTCCATCTGACCACCGTCTAGTCGTATGCATACAATGCACATTTTTTAGTACAAATGATCTTAAAAATTATAGTTACAAAAGCTGTGATTAGAGAGCGTTTGGAAAGGAAATTGACAGACAAATTTTGATGACTAATGATGAATGCCATTCAAGAACTGCCATTGATATGGAAATACAAAAATTTGTTTAGCTTGTCTTATCCTCAACAGATATAGCTACCCCTAAAGTGATGGCGTCAAACTACAGTCCCTTACCGAGAGGCATAGTAAGATGTTGCGGTCAAAATAATAGCAGCGCACCCAATATTTAATTTTGGTTGCATTTATTTTTTAACGCGGACTTATTTTTAATTCCACCACTGTATTAACCATTATGGAATGTGAGTGCAAAACAAAATATGAAAAATTTTTGGTAAAGTTGATGCACGTGTTACAAGCACATTGTGATAATAGTCGTCTTTTTGGCCAGTCAGAATAATAGCAGCAAAATTTTAAATTCCAAAAAATCATAAAAATCTCCTAATTTTTTAAATCGCAACAATTAAAAAGTAAGAGTATATTTAAATTACAGTGTTTTTTAATAATATTTATTACTTTAATATGGTAATAATATTTTTTTTTTTGAAAAAGTGGGTCGCGCAAAGCACTGCACCGATGAAACACGTGGACTGATAAAAAAATTAATATTGGAAGGAAAACATACAGGGAAGTACAGAGCTTAGAAACGCATTAAAATACAAACCACAAGATGAAGCAAGAGGAAGAAAGTCTGTTGTGTCAAACACAACTAAGCGGATGATCAAAAATGATAGTACCAGAAACCCCTTTGTGCCTGCTACAGAAATACGAGACAGTATTTGTCCAAACATCAGTGTGGAAACTGTTCGCAGAGTACTAGGCGAATACAAGCTGTACGCACGAAGTCCAAGAAAGGTCCCACTTTAAAAAAAAAATACATGTTGCAAAAAGATTAGGCTTTGCGAAATCGCACATTTCATGGCCGACCGAATAATGGAGGAATATATTATGGTCGGATGAGTCCAAAATTGTGTTATATGGTGGTACTGGATCCCGACAGTATGTGAGACGTTTGGAGAATAAAGAGTATGATCCCCGATATACAACCAAAACAGTAAAACATGGCGGATCAAGTGTAATGGTTTGGGCGTGTTTTTCCTACTACGGAGTTGGGCCAATACACTGGATCCAAAATATAATGAATGCCACCCAATTTGCCCATATCTTGCAAAATGTTATGCTTCCTTACGCAGAGTACGAAATGCCGCTGAAATGTACATTTAAACAAGATAATGATCCGAAGCATACCAGTCGGCTGGCAAAAAGTTGGTTCCAGGATAACAATATCGACCTGATGGAGTGGCCTGCGCAGTCGCCGGACCTCAATCCAATTGAAAATTTGTGGTGCGACATAAAAAAGGAGGTGGCCGGAGCAAAACCAAACAATAATAACGAGCTATGGACGGTAATAAGAGAGGCCTGGCTAAAAATTCCGAGCTCAAGATGCCAAAACTTAGTGACTTCAATGAAGCGTCGCTGCGAAGCTGTTTTACGCAACAAAGGTTGGGCAATGAAGTACTAAGTACATTATTTTTTCTGTGCTTTGTATTTTTTACGTTTTTCTTACGACCAATGTTTAGGTAAATGAATTTAGATGAATTTATTTTAAGTTTCTGTTCACACTGCTATTTTTTTTGACCGCTGAATTTGAGAAAATAACGATGCTACCCAATGGGTAGAGAAAAATTGAAGAGAAAAATAAATATATAGGATTTATTTAAAATTAAAACGTACGAAAACGTACTGATACCTTTCAAATGGAAATATTGAATTACATAATGGTGACCAATTTTTTGATAGCAATGATAGCTCAAGTAAAAATACTAAACAACGTGGTTCTTTGAAATTTATAACATATGTCTTGCAAGATTGACACTATTCAACAAAATATATTTTTCAAACTACTGGCACAAGCTATACGTCAGGTCGGCTAGTTTTGGGAGGGCCCTCTGCGTTTGTAATGGGAACCTGGAGTTCAAAAGGATTTTTTGATTTTTTATCGAAATTAATTTTTGTGTTTTAGAGCCATTAGCAATATGTCCGGATACAATTTTCAAATTCAATACCAACCGACAGCTAAACTTGTTAGCTAGCTGTAACTGTAGGTTAACGAGAGGTGTTGGTCATAAGTATTAAACTACATTGTTCATTAAAGTCAATACTGGAAATATTTGGGGTTTTTATCTTATAAGGGAAATATACATTGACTTCATATGGGTTTACAGTTTTCCATCAAATTTGAGAAAAAATACACTTGTTTCATATTTATGCTCTTAGTCTTGTACGGAATGAACAAATCTCCATAAACAACCAAACCCACATGTATTACATTTCAATTACGTTCAGTGTCATTCCCGTGAAACTAATAAAACATCTGTTTACGACTTCCGTTGGGCTTCAAACTCTCTGTTCCCTTGGCTTCTACGTCAAGCTGTTCTCGCAAATTATGCAGAAACCAATTGACAAAAAATATACTTAGTTTTTTTTTACTCAGAAACAGTAAAGAGAAAAACACATAAACAAAATGGCACAAGCCATATGGGTGTCATAAAAAAGAGACATTTATTTCAAACTTCCTTCTGTGTTTTATTTTTTTGTATTATTGTTCTACATTCTGTTCCGGCAACAAATGTATTCAAGACATTCTTAAAAATTCTACAGAATTTAAACATTTTTTTGCATTGCATTTTTGGAGGTGAATCACGTTGGTGGTGTGTAGGATTTGTGAGATACTTATCCTTTGTAGTTTCATTCCAGCAATAGCAGAAGATTTCATCACCGTCCGTCGTCCATCAGAAATAATGAAGCTCCACCTATCACTTCTTTATTACGACGGGATGTGAAATTGTATCAGTGCGGCTGCTTTTCATTATATCTCTCTGTCGAAATCAAGTTTGGTTGTCCTTGTCGAAGCCATAATGTTTTTGTACCCAGAGTTTGGTGAGTGTAAACTTCATGTGGTTTGTTGGATACAACTGTTTTATTCAGTTCCTCTTTGGTAGATACATATTTCGGAATACAACTTTTGCTGTAGGTATTTTCATTGAGTTTATCTTTCCGTTTAAGAGGAACCTGTAGCCATTTGTCCAAATGGAATGCACATGAAAAGAATGAGCCACATGGCTGTATCCTGTGTGGTGCTGTTCTCAATGAATGATCGTAAGTGTAGTCAATACGAATTGCAATCAATGCATGTGGTAACGTAATAATTTTTGAACTACTGCAAGGGGACAAGCGAAGTAACTTCTTGGATGTGTTTTTAGTGTAAAATTTTGCTTCTGCTGAAACCAAAGGTAACCATATTACAGATGAATTAAAGATTCAGATATCATCACATCAGAATTTGTTTACATTAAAGTGGCAATCCAATGAATGGAGCAATTTTATGTTGAACTCCAATTAGATTATTTTTCACTAACTTGGTGATAGGTAAAGGGAAATCAGATAACTCTAATAGTCAGTGTTCATCTTTGTATCTTAGATAAATTGTGGCTAAACATGAAATTATGGTTTTCAGTCAATGGTTAACAATGATCTAACCATCCAATATTGGTTGGATTACTTGTAGTCAGAACCATATGATTTTGACAGCGATGTTACTGATTGTCAATCAAAACGAGAAATGTAAGATTGTACAAAATACATGTTTTTGAGCCTAGGTAGGGAAATTGCTGCACTTCTGAACACATTTATTAAAATGAATTCGATTTGATGCATTTATTTCTTATTTCCTAGAATTAAATTTTAGTTGTTGCCCGTTGTTTTTTTTTTTTGGTTGGTACAAAGACGTTGAAGAATTTGGCGACCAGGAGATGTGCGCAATTTGGCAACCCTTGTAAAAGAGAACCAAAACTGGTAACAATTCACTCCAGCCAAAAAGGAGGTACAAGTAGAGAAGAAAAAAACACCGCACTGTGGCAACTCTCGTAGAAGAGAACCAAAAAGTCGACGCGATTCACGCAAACGCATTTCTCTCTCGCGTCATAACTTGATTATTTCATACTTTCATACTTTCTTTATCGCATGTTGCGGGATGAGGGCTAAATGAAAAAATTTTAAACAACTTTTTTTTAACTATTTTTTTTAAAACCCATTATTATCAACTATATTGGATACTTTTGGTTTGGGTTGGTCTAAAGGCAAGTTTTCTGGGTGGCACCATATTTGTTACATTTTCTAGTTTTAAACCCAATAAAAAGTAAAATTAGAAAAACCAAAGTGCAAGACTGGCAAATCCATGGAATACAACCCTGAGCATGGAATTACAGTTGGCAGCACACTTACTGTTGCACTCTTACTTTTGGTTTGGTTTGTGTCTAGACTAACATTTGGGGACAAAACTTCTTGTCCACTGGGAAATTTTCTAGGTGGAGCCTGTTTATTACATACTGTAGTTTTTAACCGAATAAAAGGTAAATTTAGAAAAACCAAAGTGAAAAAGTTTAAAAAATAAAATTTTCTCAAAAAAGTGCGTTTTCTTAAAAAATGGAAATTTTCTCAAAAACAATACCTATTCACATTATTAAACTGAGTAACGTTTCTTAAAAAAATACCATATCTTAAAGAAGTATCTGTGCTAAAAAAAGTAAATTTTCTTACAAAAAGTAAGTTTTTTTAAGAAAAGTAATTTGTTTAAAATAAATACCTTTTCTTAACAAAGTACATTATCCTACAACGAATTGCATTTTGTTAAAATTGTACCCGTTCTTGAAAAAAGGACCAATTCTAAAAAAAATCCCATTTCTTAAAAAAACCTTTTCTTAAAAAAAAAAATACCTTCTAAAAAAAAAAATTTTCTTACAAAAGTTCTTAAAATTACCTTTTCTTAAAAATAAAATAATACCTTTACTTTTCTTCCTAAAAAGAATACCACTTCTTTAAATAGTACCTGTTCTTAAAAAAGTACTTCTTTGTAAAAAAAAAAATCATGCTCTTAGGTTGTTGATGTGTTAACATCTATAGCGGCGTATAGGGACTAAATCTATGAAAGTCAGTTTTTATGCTGCTGCTAAAACCAGATTTTATGCTGCTGGTAAAACCAGATTTTCTGCGACTGCGAAAGAGAATAATGACGTGTTAAACAAAAATGGGCGAGCAAGAGAGCAATGAAAGAGTGGTGTGGCAGGGGTGAGGCAAACGAAATTGTGTCTATAGCGTATGTATTAACATAATAATGTATGTATGTACATTTGTCTGTTGCTGTTGTTGAATGGAGATATAAAGCATGGCCACGCAAAATTTCATTTGCAAGCCCATGAGCTTGCGCAGTCGACGTTATGGTGACACACTAATACGTCAGCTACTTCGTACAAAGTATGTGTGATGTTGTGTGTTTGGCTGTTTCGTTGCTGTTGACATGGCAAACATGTGGTTATGTGACTAACGTATACGTCAGCTACTTCGGACAAAGTATGTGTGATGTTGTGTGTTTGGTTGCTTCGTTGTTGTTGCTATGGCCAAACAAAGCGAGTCATTTGATGTTCCGGATTGCCGGGTGTATACAAAAAAACTATTATTTTTTATTTTCCAATGTAATATTTACTAATGTGTTCATAGAAATCGAACAGGTAGCGTGTAGCAAAAAGGTGTTAACACATCATCCCTGAGTTCGAACACTCATTGATTTTTCTTACAGAAAGTACTTCTTATTAAAAATTGTACCTTTTCTTAAAAAAAACATTAGATTTTAATAAAACAATAGCTTCTTACAAAAAGGACCTAAAATTATATTTTTTTTAAAAAAATACATTCAATAAAAAAAATTTCTTTAAAAATGTTTTTCCTTTTACAAAAAGTATAATTTCTTAAAGATCCAGTTAAATTATAGTATTTTTCAACAGGCGCCTTAGGCGTGTTGTAACTACCTAGTACATAGTACAGGGTGGAGCGCGGTAATTTGCATATTTGGGAATGAAAAAATTATGATTTATATTGAACAGTTAGGGAATTTTTAAATTACATGGTTTCAAATAGTGTATCTGGCAAATGTCGACCTTCGCTATCCACACACTACTGCATACGTTTTCTGAAGTTTTCATGAACTCTAACAAGCATGTCGACTGGTATTCTGCCAATTTCAGGCTCAATTTTGTTAATTAGTTCTTGCAAGTTGTTGGGACGGTTGATATACACCTTCGACTTCAGGTTACCCCAAATGAAAAAATCGCATGGGGCTACTAAGTCTGAGATTGTGCCGGTCAGCTCACATCATCCGTCAAAGAGGTAAGCCGTCCAGGAACCATTGCCTCATACAAGTCATTTTGAAATATACGCTTCAACACAAAATGCCCACTGCTCACGTGTCCAATTCATGATGGCAACTGAAAGGCAGACGAATACAAATCTCCCGTCAGCCACTATAAGCCACGCACACTCTTCACTCTCTTCGACCAACAGTGCCGCCACAGCCGGCAGTGCAAAAAAGCAAATTACCTCGCTCCACCGTCTACATAGCGAAATGAGCTTCGTTCCAAGCGGGTTTCCCCTGACACCTCGAATCATTTTTTACATACTTTATGTAATTGTATTTAAACATGGTTGGAATTTCTATAGTTAGATACTGTAACATCATCAGAAATCTGCTCGTGTATTGAAATAATCAACGAAGTGAGTAATAGTGAGGGCAGAAAAATGAGGCGCTTGACCAGGGTCGCCAGTTTTTTTTTAGGCGAAATCCCCAAATTGTTATTTTTAATCCCCAAAAAATCACTAAGCGTGGCGACCGCCTTTGAAATAAGTATAAGATGGTCGGAGCAGGGATCGAAACCACGTTGTGATGTAGAAGAGCTGTGCACACTAACATTGCACAACCTAGCTTAATTTCTCTATCACCTAGAGACAATGGCTGAATACATGAAAACGTTTGCTTCCTGGTAAAGAGATTTAGTACAACTTTGGAAAAAATCTTCACTAATGTGTATTTAGAATAATGTAAACTGTTTCACATGGCGACAAAAAAAATCATGTCAGCATTTTGGGTTTTGAAAATGGTGAATTCCCCAAGACTACATTAGAATCCTAATGCCATTTTTCCAATAAACAAACTATAAACAAGCTAATTACTAATTCAGCTATTTAATAGCAGTACTTGCAAATATATTTCCCAAAAGCAACAGGAACGAGTGTCTCTCCCCTATTCGTCATCATTCGTACATCAATCGCAAGTTTGTACTGATATTCGTATATGACAATATAACAAATGAACCATTTAGCATTTCATAAGTTATCATCATTGATTGATAACAAAAAACTTATTTGTTCATAATCAAGCCAATGACACAAAAATAAAGGAATAACCAGTAATAAAGAATAAGGGTTTGTGACATTTTTTGTTTTGAAATAGCACAACAAAAAATACTAAATTGAAAATTTATGACCTCCCTTTATTATACTAATCGACTCTGAATCAATTTATGATTTTATTCGGTTTCATGGACATCAATCAAATTCGAATCATTATTTTATTTTTTTTAGGACTTGACAGGCAGTAATTTGATACCATGATGACATATGAAAGGTCCATAAACTGTAGAAAATGTTCACAACATGTTTTGAATCAAATTATTATAGTCAATGATAAACTGGGGCTAATAACTCAATATATTCACACGTTGTCACTTTGCTTGTTGGTTGTTTTCAAGCTAAAAATCTATAGCAATAAGATTGTGTACCGTAAGGATAAAAGTTATTCTGGAGGGATTTTTTGTTTTCATAATACAAATTTTGCGAAAACGGAGCAATGATCTTGAGCATTATTGGTTGATGAAACTGTGGGCTGAAATTACATTAAAAATTGAATTTACTTGCTCTGCTCTAATTGTGTTCGTGAATGACAAGAATTAAAGTCACTAACCGTCTAGGTACCATCTCGATTAATGCGGGTAATATTGTACCCAGCTATTTGATTTTCCATCCGACGTAGCCGTTGTCATCCTGTATATTGCCCTTTACTTACAATCAAAGAAAACAAAAGTGGTTAGAAGTTGTTCGGCACTAAAATATTTAATTTTCCTCAAAAATATTTCATTGTCTACAGTTAGCCACAAGAGTTGACACTACACCCTCATAGTATTCGCACTCTCTTAAGTTGTGAAGCCAAATCGTCGTCCGAATCGGACTCTGATTCAGAACTTATGGTGTCCACAGGCACATTGCTTTCAGACTGCCCTCCATCATCATCTTTTTCTTCTTGAATTACTTCATTAACATCATACAGGGTGATCTTGTACCCGATCTTGTACCTCTACATACCTGAAATGTATTAGAAAAGAGATCAAAAAATACCTATTCATCAGGGGGTCAGTTAGTCAAGACGTTTTTAAATCTTTTGTATGTGGTCATCTCTAGATGCTACCCGATAATTAAATAAAATCTGAAAGATAACATGATAAATAGAGGGATAACATGATACATTCTTATAATGGCATGTATTATTTAACAAATTCCAAAAATGTATGACTTTTCAGTTTGAAGTTTTTTTGAAAACACTTGAAAACTCATGCACATTCAGCATTGACATTAGTAAGTGTCAGTCATGATATAATGCTGACAAATCAGTAGGACAGCCTTACAAAGATGGTCAGCCCATTCACAATTTACGTCCCCTAAGGCAAAACTAGTATAATGTCAAGAAGATGTCTTATATAAATTGTCATCACCTACTGGCGTAGTCATAAGGAAATACTACTGACAATGTCTTTCAGACAAAATTTCCAACAGGGATAGTGTTTGATAAGTTTTCCTTATGATTTAGCAGAAATTGAATTCAATTCCAATTTTTTGTAGCTTTTAGGAAACCTTTTAACAAATATGTCTGTATACACCCATAACATTAACATGTTTGCACCCTCTCCTCCTTGACACTGCCTGCGATTTGTTACTGTGGTAAAGTTTGTATAAGGACCCCATCCATATACGGGGTTACCCACCTGCCTACCAATTCAATGGCATTACATTTCTTTCTTTGTTTCCCTTCCTGTGACTAATGGGTTGATGGGGTTTCCATTGTGTTGATGGTTCGTACACGCTTTGTTTTCCATCAGCTAAAGCCTCTAAACGTACAAATAATTATGAAAATTGTATTTCCCCACAAAAGAGTAATGATTGAAGGGAGAGTGGGAAAACGCGCAGCGACAATCACAACATACCAATTAGAATAATAACGTCATTCATTGTACTTTCGGAAAATTTGTGATAGTATATTGGTATAGACATCGCAGAGTTTCTTCTTCGTTAATAGAAATGTGAAATTAATGGGAATATTGTTTTTGATGTGAAAATTACGTGCCCAACGACCTATGAAGGGCATCACAGTAGAAACTAAAAAGCATGTAGTACTAGCAACCGCAGAAGTCACATTTGAACAGCCAATCCCAATCCAATGCCACTTATGGTACAAGCGAAATATGTAATGGCAAACAATTTGGATTATTTGCCAAATTAGTTTAATATATAAAAATTATTACTAAGTGGGGCCAATAAGCCTGTCATTTATTCTTAATTTACACAAACGGAAATTGTTGTAAGAGGCAGGGGATATTAGTTATTACGAGCAATTGGTTAAGGACTAAAAAGGACATGGCACAAAAGAAAGGAAACGGTGGACAAATTGCTTTTTTTGTTTAGCAAAGCAGCAAGTTAACGAAAATGTTGAGAGAGCATCCAAATCTTAACATATTGCTGATTCCAACGAATTCAAGCAGCACAAATCTAAATCCATTTCATCCATTTAACCTTCAACCCCATCACAGCCGCTAAATGAAGTAAATTTCAAATTGTCAATTAATTCCGCAGGCCAACAAATATTGTAGCCCTGAGACAAGCCTATACTTTTTATCGTTTAATAGTTTCAATCCGAATCTCACGTCAGTGCACAGTAGTTGCAGGGCCTTCATACATAAACGAAGACAACTTTTGCGTTTATTCCAACTTCCATCCGATTTCGTTTGTGTTCTCTATGCTAATCAGCTTAATGCTAATTTTAAAATCGTATGTCTGGTTACAATGGTGATTTCCATTAACTCAATTTTTTTATTGGATTACAGAGAAGACTAGTTCCGATGAAGTATGGAATAAAACATCCGTCAAATGGCCCCCACGGCACTGACGACAGAGTAGTAATTTTCATGAAATTTTCCATTACTTTTTCACAGAGCTGTGGCTGTGTCTAACCGATGACGCGTTGAATCTCGGATTTGAGCTCAGAAATTGTTTCTGCTCTATTCGCATTAACCCGATATTTCACAAAACCCCAAAAGAAAGAAATCGCACGGCATTAAATCGCGTGATCTTTGTGGCCAGTTCTTGAGATAATTTGCTCTGAAAATCGATGCTGCAGTAAATCAATTGTTTCATGTGCGGTTTGGCAGGTGACACCGTCTTGCTGAAACCACATGTAGTCCAGAACCATGTCGTCCAGTTCAGACCACAAGAACTCCGTTATCATGTTCCTGTAACGAAAGCCGTACACAGTCACTGCAATTTCAAGTATGGCCCAATCACGACTCTTGACCAAAATCCGCACCAGATAGTTACTCGTTGTGGGTACATTTGTTTCTCATGGATTGCATGAGGATTTTCTGAGCCCCAAATTCGACAATTTTGTGTATTCCCGAAGCCATTCAGATGGAAAAGCGCTTCATCGGAGAATATGATTTTTATGAAAAACTACCATTGACTTCACTTTGCTCCATTACCCATTGAACGAATTGTCGGCGGTTGTCAAGGTCAGCTGGTTTGACTTCCTGATTAAGCTGAATTTTGTGCGGTTGAAGGTGGAGGTCTTTTGTTCAAATTCGCTGCGAACGATGTCGTATTGATGTTTTCGGCGACACTCGTTTACAGCAGCAGTGTTTTCATGAGACCGACCGGTATGTTGGCGCACAAAAGTTTTACTGTCCATAAACGACCCAGTTTCTTAAAATTCTTTGACCACTCTTCGAATTGTTGACACATTAGATGCACTTTCTCGACGGAAATGTCTTCGAAGTTTGCGTGAGGTCTCAGCATAACTTTCCAAATATTTGTAATAGGTTTTCATAATTATATCACGTTTTTCCTTCCTAAAGCGCTCCATTTTTTAATAATCGGAATAAACATATGTGACAGCTGCCAAATTTAAGAGTTGCCACTTGCACAAAAAAAAATACAGTAAATTTAAAAGGTGTAATCTTACTGAGACACTCTTTACAAATGGTTGGATTTGGTTTGAATCTATAGGTTGCGATTATGTACCTCGAACAGAGTGAAAATGTATTTCCAGTGTTTCATAGAAAATAGTCATTGTGCGCTACTATTGTTTGCAATAATGGGGCGTAGTAAGGTACACCGATCATAAGCTACTTAATGGGTCGGTCAGCTTTTTGCTAGTCGGTTTTTGAAAATTTAAGAAAACACAGAAAATTTGTACAAGTGAATGAAATATTTATTTGGAACGATAAACCCGTGCTTGCCATTTACTTTAAGAAGATTATTTCATGCCAATATTGCCCACGGATATGCTTCCCCTGGACCATTCTGAAAATCAAATTTCTCAAATTTTTATACGTGTAGTGTTGTCTTCCAAGCCAGAAATCATGGTTGACTTGTTCTATATTGACAGCGCCACGACCACACTCGCTTCTCAATTGGTTCGCGGTATCGCATGCAGTGTGACATGTGACACCGTCCTTGTTAACCAAGTACAATTGTTCCATTTGGAGGGAATATAATCAGTGATTATCGAACACTACGTTTCTCCATGGACTGTGAGTTTGCGGCCATTATCGTTTTGGAAGAAGTCACATGTCACACTGGCACGGCAGCATCACCCAATGAATATGTAGACTCAAATTTTTGCACTAAACTAGTTATTGCTTTTATACTATAGCGGGAATAACGACCGAAAATTGGAGCTAACGCTCTAAATATTGTGGTCACCGACTCCTAATTTCAGTATTACATTTTTATAATTTGCATAGGTTGTTCGTTCGTGTACTCTACCGTGAAGAAAATGTTGAGTTTACTGAAAAAAAGGAAAGTAACAGTTAGATGATCAGTGAAATGGTGCGTTCAAAAATTTAATTTAAAGTTGTCAAGTACCTATTGGAAAACCCGTTACTAATGTATTGATCTCATCTTTGAATATAGAAGTATATATTTACGTGCATTTTAGACCATATGTTCCCCACCCCCCTTACGTACTTGGATGTGGCTGCAAAATATTGGCATGCTTGTATACTACGATAAAAGCTCCTAATATTATTCAGCTGAGTTTCCAGGAATATTTGAACACTGATTCTTAAAATGATCTTCTACTTATTCAAAGGACTACCGATACACATGCACTCACAGAACGAATTTTTTGTAAAGAGGTTGTAGCAACCACATATTCAACTGCTGCCACCGAATGGTGGTGGCGAAAATCGAATTAAGGTTGGATCTACTGAATTTTGTCACCACAGCAGAAATTCGGCTGATACAACCTCGTTGCATAACTGATTCGGGCTGACAACTGAATGCAACTGAATTGTTGCCCACTAATTTCTTTATAATTTCGTTGGCATCTACCGCTTTTTTTTTATTTGCAGAGATATGAGCATTTGAAATTCTTAAACATTTTGAAAATCCTTTACACGTGTGTACTCGTATACTCAGATATTTTTTTTTGGGAATTAGTTGAATGGATTTAAGAGTTTGATATCTGCATTCAAGGGCCATTCGTTGAGTGTCCTATGACGGCGTTGAGCAACGAATTAATGTCCGTCCTAGTTCTTAAGTACTTTTCATTGTTTTGTTTAACATTTTTGAAATTATTATGTCAACTTAATTTCCAAAGCTCGTTAAAAATTGTTGTAAACATGTTTTTTCATTCTCTATAAGCTCAGTTGTAGGGATCAATTATTTCAGGTAAACAATACATCAAGATATGAATCCAAATTATCTAAAAATTAAAGATTTTCGTAACTACTAGTTCGGAACTAACATTTATTTGCCATAGTTGTTGTCATCGAAACGGAGCCCGAAGATATTTGGGGCCAGAGAACTTCGTTTCCTAAAGTCCGGCCCTGTGTACGGTTGTGAACTTTTTAACAATTGCCATTCATCCAGTAAGCGCACATTAACCTTAATATCTAATAACATTATACGAAGTGTGTATCGTTCAAATGGGTTTTATTAAATTTCACAATATTTTTTAAACATAAAATCCCTTGAACTTCTGCCTAAAATAATTAACACGAAAACACCTCCTTATCTTTTTCGCAATCTACAATTCAATAAGTCTAATTAATAGTGGGAAGGCAATTTAACCTTCTACACACTGGAGCCTAGTTTCTGAATTGAAATTCTCCTTTTACTCAGTTCGTTTTTGGAATTCACTTCCACATTACCTCCAAATCGTCAGTAACACCAACAAATTGAAGGAAAATGTTTTCTCAATAATTTAATATATTGGGTTGGCAGGAAAGTAATTTCGCGTTTATTTTTGTCAAATTTATTTTCAATTATTTTATGCAAATAATTAATTTAAATGTATAATGTCGGTGCCATTTTGTTCAGTGACCTTCTGCCATCGTTCAGACATCTTTTTCATTCCCGATTCATATAATGACTGGTCCGTCCCACAAATATACTCGAACATCACGATTTGTAGGTCCTTTTATGTATTGATGGCCTTTTCCACTACTCAAAAAGTGTTACAGACTCAACAATAAATGAAAATCCAAAGGTCTCAGGTCAGGACTATAAGGTGGAAGTGACATCACTTTCCATCCAAGCTTCAATATTTTTTGCCGAAAAAAGATGTGTAAGGTCCAGCGTTGTCGTGATGGAAAACCATGCCGTTGCTATTTACCAATTCAGTTCGTGTTTTTTTGAGTGTCCCATCAAGGTTCGTCAATTGCTGACAATAGATGTCAACATTTATGGTTTGGTTGTTAGGAAGCAGTTCAAAATGAATTACTTCCTTAAAATCCCACCAAATGGACAATATAGCATTTTTTTTTGGATGCAGTGCAGCAGCTGATGAAGTTTGAGCGCGTTTATTGTGTTAGGACCAGCATCTGTTTCTATTGGCATTGTTATAAAGAAACCACTTCTCATCTCCAGTGACAATGCGTTTTAAAAATGGATAATTTTTGTTGCGTTAAGTGGAATTCCTAAAGCTCTTTCGGCACCCAAATATCACGCTTTTTGACAAGTGACAGCAGTTTCTCTATTCAAACTTTACAGCTCTGATCGGACGTGTTTTTATTTCGCTGCACAAACCCCATAGATTTCTAAACACAAGTCGCCTGAATAGTGGCCAGAACATCTAAACACGACTTTTGTAAACAATCTGTCATACCCCTAATTAACATTTATATAAATATATTTGAGATAAGCAGAATAATCTAAAATTTGAATCAAGGACACGTAAGACAAAAGAAATCACATAACTAATACTCAAATAAACAAAACCAAAACAACGATCGTGACGGGAGCGCATTCGCATAGCGAACAAGCAGAATTTATATATGTATATAAACTGAGAATAAAACAAAACACAAGAGTGAAACAGATCGAGGATAAACAAACTAACAGCGAATAATTCGATTGCACTCGAAGTGGTACGATCATAACAAGAACATACACCAGTGTTGCCAGACCCCGACTACAAAATTATGCCAAATGTTCTCAAAAATTGTGCCGTTTGCAAAATCATTACGCTAAAATTGACTTTTTAGGCTTTTTTGTAATTAATTATTTTTTTTTGTAACAAATTAGTTACAGACCCTCCAAGAAATGAGTGCAGCTGTTATACGTTAACCGTTCAGCTTAAAAAGAAGTATTATCAGCACTACAGCAGGGTTATTATTCCCCCTAGAACACCATCGTATCCCACAAATGCCGAAAATCGAGAGTAGGCGTTTTTAGCAGGATCCGTTTTGGACACACCATCTTCTCTCATGAACACACCTTTAAAAGAACCGGACCTGCAATATGCCCTAAGTGCGGAAACACTCTTACCCTTAAGCACATTCTTGAAGATTGCCCACATATCAACAGCCTAAGAAGAACCACTTTTGGAAATAAATCAATATACGACATAGTTAGAGACCCATCTTTAGAAAATACTAATAAAATCTATACATCACTTAACTTTTAGAATATAAACAACATAGCTTGTACACATTGTATATACAAACGAGAGCCGATAGCCTCAGCTGTTGTTATTGCTCTATAATAATTTTAATCTTAGAAACAGTTGTCGTAAGATTAAAACAAATAAATAATAAGTTGTTATAGCATGTATCTTAATTTCATAAAAATAACTATCTTATAATATTGTAAAAACTTCTATAACAACAACGAAAGCCAAACGAAGGGCGATTTTCAGCTCCAATAATTATCAAATTTTGTTAAATAAAACTTCAAAAAAATTAATTTATATATTTGTTTGAGATCAATTGTTGTTAGCAAGGTCTTCCAATCGTCTTAGAATAGAATTTCCCAAATTTTGGATAATTTATTTTGGAATCAGTTTCACTTATCCTAGAAAAGAGTGATCAAATCGTCTCTACTTCAAAATTTGCTTTGTCTGATATTATTCTCAATGAACCCGGAGATTTTCTCTGGAGTTTATATCTGGCACTTTGAGAAGAACTTCTATCAGATTTAGACCATTTTACAAAAGTCACATATTGAATGCACTGTTCGGCTCAAAACGACTAATTTGAAGTTTGTTAATAATCGCCCATATTTTTACTCTACGTACAAAAAGTAAGTTTTACATCGGGTTTTTACTCCTGTGTTCAGGAAAGCATTTTGGCATCCACAATAATAATTTTATAAAGAATTTTGTCATGTATCTCTATACGGACATTTTTGAAATGGTCAACCTATTTCTGATATTTAAGGAATTTAATTTTTTCGTTTACCCTTGTGGAGTTTCTGTACCAAATTTTCGGTACCAATTATGTAAAGGGTTTTTCTACAGAGACGCTACAAAAGTAAATCGATAGGGACAGCAAACGACGCCATATTTTTTCCCGCTCTTTTGACATTTTTCTTCAGTAAGATTTGCCATTTCATCATGGAAAGATATACGAGCCAGCAACGAGTCGAAATTATTAAAATTTACTACCGAAATTTGGAGTCAGTGGCCTCAACTTTAAGAGCGCTTTTCATCGGAAAATCATCTTCAGCGATGAGGCTCATTTCTGTCTGAATGGCTTCGTCAATAAGCAAAATATGCGTTATTGGTCAGACAGCAATCCACACGTAATCCATGCATCCCGAAAAAATTACGGTTTGGTGTGGTTTATGGGCCGGCGGCGTCATTGGGCCGTACTTCTTCCGTGATGATCAAGACCGGCACATTACTGTGAATGCGAATCGCTACCGTTCAATGGTAACCGAATATTTTTGGCCCCTATTGGATAATATGGACTTGGAAGACATGTGGATCCAACAGGACGGCGCCACAAGCCACACAGCGAATGCCACAATCAATTTATTGGAAACCAAGTTTGGTGAACGTGTTACTTCACGAAATGGCCCAGTCGATTGGTCGCCTCGGTTGTGCGATTTGACGCCGTTAGATTATTTCCTGTGGGGCTACGTCAAGTCTGTGGTCTATGCTAACAAGCCAGCGACGATTGATGTACTTCGTACGAATATCGAACGTGAAATTGCAGCAGTATCGGCCGATATATGCTTGAAAACCGTCGAAAATTGGGTTCAGCGTCTGGACTTCTGCAAGCGTGCCCGTGGTGGCCATGCAAAAGAAATCGAGTTCCGTACATAATGGCAGAGAACGTACTTTCACAGGAATAAAGAATTTCATTGGTATCTAAAACCGGGTTTGTTTTATTTAAAAAAACTTTTGTAGCGCTCTTATTGAAAAACCCGTTATTAAAAAATTGTTTTCGTACGAAATTACTTTGGCATAACAACCCTGTAATTGATTTCGCAAAGAGGTTAGTGAGTACATACATAGATAAATAAAAACCATAGATGATTCATTTGCTGACAAAGACTGTTTCCGTGCGACCATTTTTCATTCGGATGCGATGAAAAAGCACTCAAAAATCATTTTTATTTCGATTTTGTTGTTTAAATTTGAAAATAGAATATAAATAATAGCAAAGCACATCGCTTTAGATATTTGTTGACAACACAAAAGGCAAAAAGCATGGTTATATAGTTTTTTCAGTAGTTTTTGTTTCCAGGGAAATTTGCTTATATCTACCATAGATAAAGAAAATAATATATATAGCGCGACCATTGTCAACTTTGTTCACTAGGTGCTGTCCTGTACTACTGGGACTTTCATTGAAGTTTCCCATAATTCTCACTGACGTGTATTCAAAATTGTGGGAAATTTTTGCAAAAGTTATTTAAACAATGGAAAATGTGACAAAATGTAAATGATTTTACATAATAGAATTTTTTCTTATATAAAAAACTATTGCAAAGCCATGAGACCGGTGGTGGGATATCAATAGGAGAAAACCCGTAACACCGCCCAAAGATGTAGAACGCCTTTTTAATTTAAAAAGTTCCCTACCAAAAAACTGTAGCAACTTCTGTAGCAACTTTTAAATTCGATGGCTATTAGATATTCTACTTTAAGTAACGTGTTGTATTCTTGTTTCGAAGTGATATGTTTGTCGAAAATTACTTTTTCTTTTGACGCCATCTAGAAAATCAACGCCATCTGGAAAATTACCCATTATACTAAAATTTTCCAAACACTTGTGCTTCATCTATTAGTTTACTTTATCTATGATATCTACCAATCCGACGCCATCTAGAAAATGTGCCTTTACTTTCAAATCCACCACTTATCTTTCACCATCAATGGTTTTGTATTTATCTATGGTGGGTACCAGGCAAATATACCGATAAATATGCAGTAAAAATTGATTTTTCAGATTTTCGTTTGCAAAAAAATTGTGCTAAAAAACTGCACTAAAATTAAAAAGATTGGAAAAATGTTGAGAAAATTGTACTAACCGGCATTTGGCCTAATTTTTCAAAAAACAAGTGCCAAAACCAAAAAAATTGTACCAAAACGGCACAAATTATGCCAACATGGTAACACTGACATACACGTACATACGTACTTATAATAAACACAATCTCTAAACTCTAAGGGAAAATGGTCAAGCGCCACACAAAAGCCAAGAGAAGCGCACTAGAGGCAAGTTTGTCAGATCAAGGCGCCCTTATGTCTGGAGAGCAAGCCACGGTTTCGCGATTAAACACTCTAAACATCGATGAGCGCGGAAAATAAACATTAAATAGAGCGAACATCACCAACCCACCCAGAATATCTGATCAGTTGTCGTCTACACGAATGTGGTCAAAATTAAGTGAGAAAAATGACAAGCAATAGTGGTCTTCATGAAAGCTCGAAAGAACCTCGTAAACTCGAAAACATCGTAAACTTGCACAGCAAACGTCAAAACAAGCAAATTTCCCATACAAAGCGACTTGCTCAAAAGTGGAAAGTTTTCGAGGCAAATTTGCTGCGCAAACGTGGGATGGAGAAACGTGTAAACTTTTAACATTTCGTTGTCAACCGACTAGGATGGATAAATAAGGTGATAGCACTAGAACAGTACAAAAAGTACACATACATAATACATGTAATTGCTACTGCTACCACCTTATGTATCCATCTTGGTCAGCTGATATGGTTTTGAGCACAACTACGCTGAGCAACTTTACCTGGTGCCTCATGCAACGGTGCGAGGGAAACTTGCGCTGAGCAAAAGTTCTCGGCTTTCACGTTTGCATGAATGCCGCTAATATGAACTCATGCGTGAACTCAATGAATCGACGAGGAAACAGATAATTGAGTGTGAAGAGCGAATAGTTAACGCTTTTGAGTCAAAACTCCAAATAATGGAGAAGGAAATCTCTATATTAAATGAGAAGATATGTGCGTTAGAAGCAGTGGCAGGTGAAATTAACAGTTTTAAGAGGGAGTTATCGTTTACAATGGGAAAGTAAGCGGCTTGGAATCGGAAAGTGAACGAATGCCCAGTCTTGAAATAGCAGCGGACGAAGTCTGGGCTCTTAAAATGGAAATAAAAGATTTAAAATTTGAAGCACTTAAACACGAAAATTCACTAGTGGCCTGTAAGTTACGTTTAAATGGGATTCCTTATTCTAAAGATAAAAATCTGTCTTCTGTTTTTGATTCAATTTGCAAGACAATCAATCTACCAACTAATTTTTTTGTCCGAACATTCCTGTGGCCATTTTTGATCGTGAAATTCCCATAAAATTTTTGAACCAACTGTTAAGCCATCCAAACCATAAACGTCAAAAATATTCAGGGGTGCTTCCGCGGCTTTTATTCCCTTTCGGAAATAAGAAATCAAAATTCGAGGAAAATGCTTATTTTGATCATCCACATTCACAACACAATTTAAATGAAAACTGACCACTGAAAATAATGTGATACATATATCAAAAATGTAAGCTTGATATATCAGCTGTGTAATTGTATAACAAATAATGTAGTCAGGTGATCAAAAGCAAAGCACCATCTATATGAGAAAACTGACGCTACTTTCTTGCCAACCCAATACGATATCTGTTGTCCAGGGATACCACGAATATAAAAAAATAAGTGTGTGAAGTGTGTGAAGATTTATCGAAGACACAAACCACTTACGCAAAATTTCTGATATCTGATTTTTTGCGAAAAAAAAGAAGTTTTGTACCGGAAAAAAGAGCCAATAAGTGTTTTTGAAGCCACTTATGATGAATAGCATACAATTATTTTATATAGAAAGAGATATTTTTTCTTCTTGTAAAAAACTGACCTAGGTCGTTTTTTTTATCTAACCTAGGTCGCTCATGACAAAGGTAAATGAACTTCTAACCGCCTAACACCGTAAAAACACAACGCAGCCGTATATATCCTTATTCCATTTCAGATCGGATATATAGCCTAATTTATGAAGTGGCCCAAGTCATTGATGGAAATAATGATTCCCAATGCTAATATTGGACACCCCTGATAAAATTGAATGAACTGGATGTATATCCAAAATTAACCCCATGGGAAACAATAACATTCCCATCCCAAATATATCCCGATTCCATATCAGATCGGAGTTATAGTCAACTTTAGGAACCGACCCATGTCATTGACAGAAATAATGATTTAGAGTGCCAATACTGAACACTCCTGATAAAAGTGAATGTACCACCTTTTTTTCCAAATTTGCCCCATGGGGGCAGACAACATAACCATCTCAAATATATCCTGATTCCAGTTCAGATCGGAGATATAGTCAACTTTAGGAGGCGACCCGTGTCATTGCCAGAAATAATGATTTCGAGTGCCAATATTATACACTCCTGATAAAAATGAATGGACTAACTGTATATTTGAAATTAGTCCCATGGGAGCGCATAACATTCTCATCCAAAGTAACTGCTGATTCGGTTTCAGATTGGAGATATAGCCAACTTTATGAAGCGATCCATGTCATTGACAGACATAATGATTTCGAGTGCCAATATTGGGTAAAATGATACATTCATCATAAATTTTTTCAAAACGTTTATTGACTCTTTTTTCTGCACAAAACTTTTATTTTTTTCGCAAAAAATCAGATATCACAAATAGTGCACAAGTGGTTTGTGTCTTCGATAAATAAATTTATCGGTTAAATTTATCTTCACACCCTTTAAAAAAATGGTTTCCATGAAGGAGCTGTAAGTGCGCGTTCTGGTTTCACACGCACTGATTGCTTGGGACCTACAGTTTTACTCCGGCTCCGAACGGAATTTTTGAGTATCTTTTTCATGGCTAAATACTCGATAGTGTCGCCGTCTCTAAGCGAGGTGACGGCCGTTAGGGGTTGCGCACGAGCCGAGAAAAAGGTCCACTTTGCCAAAATTAGGGGGGAAATTGCCATAGGTCATCAGGGGTCACCCGTAGGGGGGAAGAATGTATGGCCGACCCCCATTAACTTTTTACCGCCAACATTTTCCCCCAAGACACCCACCCCCTATCTCCTCCCCTTAGGGGGGTCACCATACAAAAATGGAGGTTGCTCAGTATTTTCGAAAAACACCATAGGTCATCAGGGGTCACCCCTAGGGGGGCAAAATATATGACCGACCCCCATTAACTTTTCATCCCCAACATCTTTTCCGAACAAACTTACCCTCTATCTCCACTCCTTGAGGGACTCCCCATACAAAAATAAAAGAAGCTGTAATTGAGTAGTACTACTAAGCACTCTTAATATAATATAGTCAAATTAACATATTTTTGTTCGCTGATGGGTATTTCTTGCGGTAAGAATCGATAACATGTAGTAAATACTGTTTCTCTTCTTCGCCTTGACACAGTATTCTATTATAATCTTGTATCATTTTTACTCCTCTTTCGGCAGTGTCGTTCACAACGCGCAAGTTATTTACAATTCTACGACCTTCTTGATAGTCTGCGCGAGATTTCCAGGTTGCTGGATTTGCAAGAATGAAATCTTGCGATATTCCAAATCGTACAAATAAATTTTTGGTATTGTGAGAGACGAAGTTGCTCAAGTCTTTAGCCAAGAATTCCTCATTCACATCTTTGAATTTCACCTCGATTTTTTTAACGCTGGTGCTTTTCATTACGACGCGAGGAGCTGGGGGAACCGGGTCGTCTTCTTCATCTTCTTCACCTTCTTAGTCTTCTTCATCTTCTTCACCTTTTTCGTCTCCTTCATCTTCTTCACCTTCGTCATTCTCATTTTCTAGCAATGCTTGGGCCATTTTGGCCTTCAACTCATTTGAAACCTTGTCATCGAAAAAGGCAAGGGCTATGTGCTCATCGGCGAGATACCGATAAATTTCTTTATCATTACCCGAGATAAATCCTGGTCAACGGACTTGTACTCGACGATGTCCTTCAAAAACTTCCAATCTTGATTCGGCGCCTCAGCTGCTCGAGAAGAACCAAACCATGCCTTGACGTAAAGTCGCACCACAAAAATACAAACGTGTCGAATACCATTCAATTCACATACAGATAAGTGAAAAGTTCTCCGAAACAAAAACATCTTGAGGCTGTAAATGGCTTTTGCCATCCATCGAGCATGGGAAACGGGTCCTGGAGGTCGGAAATGGTAATTCTCAAGTTTTTTCACCCAGAAACAAAAGAATTAATTGTAGCATTTCTTTGTAGTCATCGCGAGGGTGTTTCTCCTTCAATTGATCTAAGCAAAACTTCTTTATGCCGACTTGCATTGCCACAGGAATTTTTCTGACGACTTGATCGTCTATCAAGCCAGAATGGAATGGTTTAACCTTTACAGCGTCCCATTCCTGTTTGAAACGGTCAAAGCAAGGAACGCCTGGTGCACTGGTCTTTCCCATTTTTGTCTCAAAAACTTCCCTTAGCACCAGTTCGTATACGTGGTGTCTGCAAGGTAAATATAAGATTTCTCTCTCCAACAGCCGCTCAAGAGCAACTGCGGCTCCGGAGAATGGGCCACTGTTCGGTGATGTCGTGTCGAAAGAAAGTCCTTGTATTCGATGTGTCATATGCCAAGATGCCAACAGTTGATAAACGGCATGTGCTATTCTCCGGCCTTTTCCTTTCCCATCTTCTACTTTGGGAACTCCAAGAAGTTGTTCTTTATCTCCGTACGAGATAATTACCGGTAGACGGTCCACCTTCTTTGTACCCACAAAATCCAAAAGCATTTTGCCATCCCAATGGACTACGAAGGATTTAGCTGCGACAAGCTGGAGATGAATGAAACGCGTTGAAGAATAAGAATTCTGAATGAGAGCAAATAAATCTATGCGATCTTACTTCTGGATTGTCTTTCACATAACTCAGCATGTTCTCTCGATTTGAACGCCGACATCTCCGAAGCGACGTACGGTTTATTGTGTATTGTTGAGGATCGCGTCCAAATGCTTCTGCCGCCGCTATCATAATGCCGACCGCGTCTCGGTCAGTCACTTTGCACTTGTCCAAAGCTGATAGGACTCGTTCAGTAAAACATTGTTTGTAACCTCTTCTGTCACCAACATTTGACGGGCCAGCTTCTGCCGGGAAGTTTTCGTCCTGTCTCCCATTATCATCGCTTGAATCACTGCTTGAAAATTTAACCACTGCAATTGAACGAATTTCATTTGAATATAAACATTGGACGAACACACAAAGCGCGAAATAGCTTACCGCCTTTAGCGAACCGATCTCTACTAGATTCCGTTGCACGTTTGCGTCGCAACTCTTCTTGTTCTTCGCGCTCAGCTTTTCTTTTCCTCGTTCGAGTATCAGTAGCGTCCACACCTCCCATAGTTCCTGGCCGGCCATCTTCTCTTTGCTTTAGCAGAAACTCAATGTCTTCGGTATTTGTCATTTTCTCAAGGGCGTTGGCGTGTGCGATGTCGAATAGATTATCCAAGCTATCAGAAAACGTATTCTCTTTTTCTCTAGTGGACTCAGTCTTTCTGTGAGATGACTTTCTTAAAGCATCCCACTCATCGTGCAGCGCAGCTATTTTTCTTGTAACATCTCCTCTGGCTTTCGTCGGAATAGCTGCTTGGCGCCAAAAAATCATCACTGCGTCCGCGACTATAACCGCACTATTTTTCTTCGACATGTTTCGTTTGCGAATGTTGAAGAAATGCATTCTTAGCACTTGCTTCTTCGACGGTAATTTGCTCCCCGTAATATTCATGCTTGGATAACCAATCAAAAAAATATCGTCGCGCGATCTAAGTCGTGTTGTCATCTTAACTTTTAAAAAACGGGAGAAAAATCAATTTACTTTTCGCGGTCGTCGGCACTTGTTGAATGACAACAATCGATGAATGAACTGCTATTTATAACTACTACGTATTTTGCAATATTTTACTGCCAGGTACTGATGAATGGGGGCATCTGCTAAGGGTGCCTATGTACCTGATTCAGCACGTGTGCGTTTCAAATTTTTCAAGACTTTCCAAACAATGACCACTCTTGAATATTGGTGGAATTTCTGTAAAAAAATCAAAAAAAATCAAAAAAAATCTCAATATTGTGCAACTGTAAATACATAGATTTTCAGTATTTTTGTATGGGGAGTCCCTCAAGGAGTGGAGATAGAGGGTAAGTTTGTTCGGAAAAGATGTTGGGGATGAAAAGTTAATGGGGGTCGGTCATATATTTTGCCGCCCTAGGGGTGACCCCTGATGACCTATGGTGTTTTTCGAAAATACTGAGCAACCTCCATTTTTGTATGGTGACCCCCCTAAGGGGAGGAGATAAGGGTTGGGTGTCTTGGGGGAAAATGTTGGCGATAAAAAGTTAATGGGGGTCGGCCATACATTCTTCCCCCCTACGGGTGACCCCTGATGACCTATGGCAATTTCCCCCCTAATTTTGGCAAAGTGGACCTTTTTCTCGGCTCGTGCGCAACCCCTAATGTTTTTTTTTTTTAATTTTTTTTTTCGGCATTGTCATTTTTTTTCAAAAAGGCACGGAATAGAGCCCTCATCTACCAAAATATCGACACAAGGTCCACCCTAGTGGTCTGAGCAGGGATCGATCACACGTACTCATGTACTAGAGCCACTACCTTTGCACCATCGACGGCCACACAAATACCAATACCAAGCACATCCAGTACTTTTTTTTTATACAAATTTACATTCCCAATAAGACGAACTGTGTTCTTACCTCAGCAATTACATCTTCCGGTCCTTGTAAAGTCTGTCAGTTATGGCGTACATGAGCCAGTAATAAAATTGTGATAAAAAATTAAAAAAATTTCAATTAATTGGGATAATTGATTAAGCTTTTCAGTACGACTTGATAATTGGATATTTTCGATCGATACTAATTCGCATATGTGATTTGCTCCACGAAAAGGGACCTCTGCGCCGAAAAGAAGTTATTGAGAAAAACGCGTTTAAAAAAAGCGCTTCGTTAATTTTTTCATATATTTCAGTAATTATGTTCATCTTTACAGGTGATTTGTAAAAAAACTAACAGACATAGAATTTGCGAAATCACTCAAAAAGTTTTCAGTCAAAAGTTAACAGTTTTTCTTTTAACAGTTTCTCTCTTGGATTTTGTCACACACAGTTTCTTGACGTCGTGTCATGAGGGGTAAGGCGTTGTACGTTAGAGTAGAAGGTTGCTGGTTCGAATCTGTCATTATTCATTAATCCTTTTTTTTAAATTTTTTAAATTTGTTTAACAGTTCTTGAAAAAATCCTTTTTGACGTAGAATACGTCTTACCTTACGGTATGAGGAGTCATGTCAGGTTTTTATTGTTGTAATCTTTATTTCATTGAATTTGAGGAAACGGCTAGATGAATTTTTTAAAATTTTTTTTGTAGGTAAATGAAGATGTTATCTTTCGTTTGATATACATTTCATATTGGTTGATATATTTCTAGTATTTTAATTTCTCAAATGAAAATTGTTTAAACACATACACTCAAACATATGTGTGGTGTTTGGTTGAGTGTTTTTGGTTGCTCAACATTGCTTAGGAACATGTATCTAGTAAAAAGTGAAACGAACAGCAAGCTAATGTTGCTTGGCAACATGTATCTAGTAAAAAGTGAAACAAACAGCAAGCTAACGTAATAAAGCTTTCTTGCGAAAGCTTCAATAAAGCTGTTGTAACATTAATTTTGAATTGTAAAGCGTAAAGCTTTCACACAACGCTCGAATGCTAATGCGAAGACTCGATAAGGTAAACCTTTTTTAATATTAGGGCGGCCCTCTCAACATTCGCAGAACTTATTTCAATAAAAATATTAATTAAAATACATAAATTAAATTAAGTTTAAAAAAATTGAACATAATATTTTTTTTTTTAAACGGACTTGAATCAAATGCCGTTGGTAAATATAAAAATTACAGCCCTGCAGGCTGTGTCAGAGACACGGCTATTAAGTTTAACGTAGAATACGCCATCCGATAAGACAGAAAACATATATAACAATAAATGATAAATAATATAAGCAAATGAATTTATTGTTATATATGTTTTCTGTCTTATCGGATGGCGTATTCTACGTTAAACTTAATGGGCGTGTCTCTGACACAGCCTGCAGGGACAGTCCGTGAGTTGAACCAACAACCCTCAGACTCCAACGCGCAACCCTTTACCCATCAGGCCACAGCGACCTTAGATGAAGTGTGACAAAATTCATATAAATGTATGAACACATGAAAGTACATCTAAACATTCTAAAGTACTTGCCTATTATAAAGAACAACAAATATTTTAAACATGGAAATTCAACACACGGTAAAAGGAGTAGTTTAGTATAAAACTACAAAAATTAATGTGAAAATTTTATGATTTTTTTTACGTTTCCAATCATAAAATTTTTTCCAATGGACCAATTTGGCTGATTTTCAATTCCAAACTGCTCAGGAATACGTGGAACATTCTGGCCAAAAACCAAACCGCGTGAGAATGTTTTCAACAGACGGACAGACGGACATGGCTATATCGACTCCGGTTGTTATGAGGATCAAGAATATATTTACTTTATGGGGTCGCAAAGCCTTATTTCTATATGTTAAAATCAGAATGACAAACTGATATATAAATTAACAAGATTAAAGTTTATTCCTGTATTGCGCTGCTTAGAGGAGCGACTTCTTTATTTAATGATTCAAAATGAACTGACTTAAATTAATTACAAAATTCTTAATGATAACTACCTTACCAACTAATGATGACGTCGCAAAATGTGCACCGTCGCGTTGACTGCTGGCATAACGTAAATTACCTCTGGGGTCGTTGTTTTAATTGTGGCACGCTTAACAGCGTCAGCATTGTTTGATATTACTTATGGCACAACGTCTGCGATCGTTGCTCCAATTGTGGCACGCTTAACAGCGTCAGCATTGTTTGATATTACTTATGGCACAACGTCTGCGATCGTTGCTCCAATTGTGGCACGCTTAACAGCGTCAGCATTATTGGTTATTGACCCACCAAACATTTTTGGTGTTAACACCTCCCCTTTTAATTATGAGCGTCCTCGATCGTGACATTTTAGAAATATGGTATTTGGGACAATCTTGGGGTCTGTTGCGATTCCATAAAATTTGTGGTGGCAACTTCAGGGAGTGAGAGGTGTACTGCTGGTATAGTGGTTACAATTTCTTTGCTTGTTTGATTTCTTCCTCTCACAAGCATCACTACGAATAGTATGATAATGGTGGATAATCCAAAATTAATTCCTGAAGTCCATCTGTTCTTGACATCTAGGAGGCCGATTTCTTCGGTATTCTTGAGGTGAAGTTCTTTTACTGATTGTAAGGTAAGCGTTTTCTCAATCGTTGATCCAGGTAATCTAGGCTGTAAAATAGGTGGTAAAGGTTGAACATCCATCATTTGGAAATAGTTATATGTTTTGTCTTTGACAACTATTGATGCATTATGGTACTGCAGAATGTAGGTTCCGGTCAGATCCCGTGGTTCTTCGTTAATATGAATAGTTTCGTTGATTTGATTTAGTAGGAGTATTCCAGGAACAATTTCTTCAACAGTGGGTATGTCGGCATTGTCTATTAATGTGCAATTTGAAGTGTGACTTCTCAGTAAATTTGTTAGGCAGGTATCATTATTTATATTTTCAACATTAATACTATTACAGATGGTTAATTTATTGTATGATTTACAGGGGTACTTTATGCCAAAAGTTGAGTTGTTACATAACAATACTTCGTTATACAGAATCTTATTAACGTATTTTCCAAATTTAGTAGGTTTAACTATTAATTTATTACATGAATTTACATCGGTAGTTGGTATGGTAACAATATAAATAAGATGACTATTGCTGGAGGCTATTTTAACTTCAGAGAACTCGAATGCTTCTTCTAAATTAATATAAGGGATGGCTTCCTTTTCAAAAATTTGTTTAACAATATTTATTTCGTTGTTTGTGAGAATGAATGAGTTTACTATTCCAGCTTTTGCCCAGTGGATGGCATATTGAATACTTAAAAGTTCTTCTTTTAATAATTTTATTTTGTATTTAAGAGTTGATACTTGTGATTCATTGACTATTTCATGAGAATTGAAATACTTTACAATTTGATTAGTTGTTTGAGCTAGAGCATTCATATTATCTATAGATAGTTTATTTACAATTACTTGTCTATCATTATTTCGCAAAACATTATTCATTTTTTGTTTAATTATTTCGAAGTCATCATGGTCGGGATTACCAGCAATCCATTTCCATGCAGACCCTATAAAATTAAGCGATCTCCTTACTCGGGGTTTAATTCTATTGAGATGGGCTTGGAGTTGATTGGTTTCATGGGATAGGAAGGGGTACAGAGGATGGGATGTGCTCACGTTGTGGTGTAGGGTCAGTTGTATTTTGTCTATTAGATTTTGATTTTTGAAGGCATTTAGAGGTGCATTTGTAAACTGGATTAGATTCTGTGATGAGCTCTCATCACTATGTTGCGTTGCTGTCATGGAGTTAATATGTGTTACCTCCTGTGGAATTCTTGACAGTGCGTCTGCAACAACATTAGTGTTTCCAGGTTTGTACATTAATTCATATTTGTAATCTTCCAAAAAGGCCTTCCACCTTTTCAGTTTGTAATTCGAGTTTTTATTATTTAACGCATACGTTAAAGGTAAATGGTCCGTGAAGATTTTCATCTTGGCTGCGCCATAAAGATAATTTCTAAGAGACTTGAGAGCCCATACTATTGCGAGCATCTCCTTTTCGTTCGTCGCATAGTGCTCTTCGGGCTTATGGAGAGTTCTTGATAGAAAAATTATTGGTCTATTATCCTGGGATAATACAGCGCCGAGGGCAAAGTTAGAGGCATCCGTAGTCAATTGGAATTCTTTTTCGAAGTCCGGGTAAGCTAATAAGACATCTTCGGATATCAGTGTATTCTTTAATTTCTTGAAGGCATTTAAAGCCTCTTCGTCAAGATCTACTTTTATTTTACTCGAAACATGTTTGGACATGCGTCCATTTTCCCCCCTTAAAAGTATTGTCAGGGGTTTTGCTATTTTAGCATAGTCCCTGATAAAACGTCTATAAAAGTTCGCAAGTCCGAGGAAGGATCTGAGATCTTTAAGTGTGTTGGGAATCGGAAAATTTTGAATCGCTTTTACTCTTTCCGGATTTGTCTTAATTCCCGAATCTGATATGATAAACCCTAAGAATTCTACTTCTTTTTTTAGGAACTCACATTTGTCCAACTGGACCTTCATATTTGCTCCTTGTAGGGTCTCAAAGACTATTTGCAGGTTTTTCAGATGTGTCTCTTCATCCTCTGCGAAAATGATGATATCGTCAATGTAGACGAAACAAATTTTCCCTATATGCTCACGTAAGATATCATCGAGAGCTCTTTGGAAGATTGAAGGGGCATTTTTCAGCCCGAAGGGAAGTCTTGTGAACTCATATTTTCCATTGTTCACAGAGAATGCAGTTTTTTTCATATCACTTTCCTTTAGCGGTATTTGGTGAAAACCACTCTTCAAGTCGATTACAGAAAACCATTTACTTTTGGATAGTTGTGGCAAGATATCATTTATATTCGGGATTGGGTACTTGTCAGGTATAGTAACATCGTTTAGTTTTCTGTAATCGATAACTAAACGATATTTCTTTTTCCCTGAGGCGTCAGCCTTTTTCGGTACGATCCATATCGGCGAGTTATATGGTGACCGAGATGGTCGTATTATATTGTTATCCAATAATTCTTTAATCTGACTTTCGACTTCATCTTTTAGGTGCAGTGGATATGGGTAATACCGTGAGTATACCGAATTTTCGTCCTTGGTTTGTATTTCACCCATGACCGACGTGGTGACAGTTAATTTCTCATTCGGGTCACTAAATAATTTTTCATACCTCTTCACAATTAAATCTAGGTTGACTTTTTGTTTTTGAGTCATATGGTTGTTCCTGATGTTTATCGTATTTACGGATTGGGAGTATTGTTGCTTTATTAGCACCTTTGTTCTATTATCTATTAACATATAATTTTCGGAAGTAAAGATAACCGCATTCAATTCCTTTAAGCTATCGTTTCCCAGGATAGCGTTAAAAGATTTCAACGTTGGTAACAGAAAAAATTTAGTGCCATTAGAATTTGTATGGAAAAGATCTATAAACGTATGGTGTGTAATTTTGGTTTTACCACCAACAGAATTCGCGTAAAACGTTTCATTATTTGGAATTGGGTTTTTGATAAGTTCGGGTTGGACATAATTTTTATTTGATCCCGTGTCAATTAAAAATTTTAGTGTTTGACCTGAGCTCGTCCTACACTCGATATATGGTAGGGACGAGCTTGTTAGCCTAAAAAATGAATATCAATGAATTCCTGTGTTTCATTCTGTTCATCCTCTTGATTGAAGGTGTTATATTCATTAACATATTCATCTAATGGTTGTAATTCTTGATCATTTTCATAATTGTACATTTCCGATGCATAGTTTTCTTCATTTGAATCGTTTTGAGGTGCATCTGTTTGGAGGTGAAAATTCCTTTGTATTTTCGCTGGTTGATGAACCTGTGCTGATTGATTGGTAGGTCTTTTTCCTACAAACTTGTTATCCTGCACCGGCCTATTCATATAATTGACCGCTTTCGATCGCATGGATTGATCTACATCCATTGGTTCTGGTTTGGCTTGCGGCTTCGGTGCCGTTGGACGTTGGGGAGCGAAACCATAGCCATTTTGATAATATTGCCGTTGAGGCATCTGGTTAAAGAATTGTTGTTGAGATATTGATGGCTGGTTTTGGTTAAAATACCCTTGAGGTATTTGATTGAAGGATTGTGGAATAAATCCTTGATTTGGATTAATATATTTCGGATTATAGTTCTTACGAGGTGGAGGTTGCTGTTGAGATTTCTCGGTTTTTGCATGGGAATTTGCATACTGTGCTCTATATTGTTGGTTCTCTAATTTGAGACACAAATGCAGAGCTTGAGGAAGGTCTGTGGGTTCCCTTATTCCCAGAAGACGGGGCAAATCACCTTTAAGTCCTCTGATAAATGTATCCAGCGCTTTGTCCCTATAGGTTTGTGTTAGAATATCTAACGATTCACGTCCCATCTCCATACTGGAGAGTTTATTTGTTATTAGAGACAGGTGGGAGTATACCACCTGGTAAAATTCTTGTATAGTACAATTGCCTTGTACAATAGATATCATTTGGTATTCCAGGGTTGACAAATCCCTTTTGTCTGCATAATGCAGTGTCAGACAGCGGGAAATGCATTCCCAGTTTAGAGGAGTATTGTAAGATTCTAGGGCGGCGTCAGCGCTGCCAATAATCTTATTTCTGATAACGTTGAGGATACCGAAATATTTCGGCGTTCCCTTATAGGATTCATATAGTTTTAAAATCCTTTCCACGCTCTTTTTCCAGGAGCTATACTCGGATTGGTTGCCAGAGAATTCCCTAAGACACCTAACCACGTCTGGAATTTTGTCCAGTTCGGTAAGATTTCCCCTATATCTTTCCTCTATGTCTTGGTCTATTCCCGAAATATCTGCGTTTGGATTTAGAATTTGCCTGACTACATTTCGGGATTGTTCTGCACACATTTGCCTTATCGCGTCGATATCAATCGCGTTCACGTTAGGTTGAATTTGGGGTATGGGAGGATTTTGGATGTTTAGGATAGGGGGTCTCACTAAATTGCTTGGGTTTGCCATTTTATATTTTTCTTTTCTTTTATATTTTGAATATTTTATTTTTAATCACTTATTTATTATGTTTAAACTACACAGGATTGGTTTTTACAATTTTCTTACTGCCGCTAGAGGGTCCCGTAGGATTCGTAGTGGCTTCTAGTCACTTATCACTATACTCACACTAAAATAATTGCTAGCATACTGGGAGCCGGAAGGTCGACAGAATCCTTTTTCTTTGTTGGTACTCAGGGGTCAATTTTTCACAGCTGCTCTCAGTTGAAGGTCCTACGGTCTCTTCCTGCTGATTGTGTTGAATTTGTAGCCTGTTCGGGTACTTGATTTAGTTGCACTTGTAGCCTGTTCGGGTACTTGATTTAGTTGCACTTGTAGCCTGTTCGGGTACTTGATTTAGTTGCACTTGTAGCCTGTTCGGGTACTTGATTTAGTTGCACTTGTAGCCTGTTCGGGTACTTGATTTAGTTGCACTTGTAGCCTGTTCGGGTACTTGATTTAGTTGGGCGCCAATTAACAAGATTAAAGTTTATTCCTGTATTGCGCTGCTTAGAGGAGCGACTTCTTTATTTAATGATTCAAAATGAACTGACTTAAATTAATTACAAAATTCTTAATGATAACTACCTTACCAACTAATGATGACGTCGCAAAATGTGCACCGTCGCGTTGACTGCTGGCATAACGTAAATTACCTCTGGGGTCGTTGTTTTAATTGTGGCACGCTTAACAGCGTCAGCATTGTTTGATATTACTTATGGCACAACGTCTGCGATCGTTGCTCCAATTGTGGCACGCTTAACAGCGTCAGCATTGTTTGATATTACTTATGGCACAACGTCTGCGATCGTTGCTCCAATTGTGGCACGCTTAACAGCGTCAGCATTATTGGTTATTGACCCACCAAACATTTTTGGTGTTAACATATACTCTCTATCACTTACAGTGGAGGGTATAAAAAAAAATTTTTCGGCGCAGAGGTCCCTTTTCGTGGAGCAGGTCACATATGTAAAATTTCTCAGTCGAGTTTGTATTTATATGATTTATGATCTATCGGTAGTATCAGTTCAGGCACAGTAGTTAGGCATGTGATGATGAACTTGTCACGGACTTCGAAACTAGTCAGGCCAGTGACTGTACTCAACTGGGTGGTCTGTTATTTCAACAAAACCAATAATTTTTCACTTAGAAAAATGTTTCTGACCTTGTAGGCTTGTAGTATGAACTTCTCATACGACTTTGTTAAAGAATATTTTCGACAGAATATCCAGTTTAAATAAAAAAGAACAAATTATATTTATTTGACCCTAAGCTGATTACAAGTTTCGAGTGACAATGCTAACGATTGTAGGACTTTAGCCAAGGGCTGTTACTATTTCCCATACTTTGACTGCATAATGTGTTAACCTAAATATCTCACTATTTCGAGAAGCCCTCTCTACTGCTCTCCCCTCTATCTATTTCTTAACTGGTTCTTTGAATGGTCGCCTTTCTTTTATTTCATTTCTTGGCCTTATCGTGTTGTGTGGCATATAATTAACGTTGTTCTTACATTTTGATGAGTCCTTAAGCAATTTTATTTCATTGTTTTTTATTATTATCCTACTCGTATGATAAGCGAGTGGAGGGACATAAAAACTTAATGTTCCCAAGTGTTTGCTAAACTCAAGGGCGAAATGACGAAAACTTTTGCATAAAATTACATAGAAAAATCTTATAAAAGTTATTTTTAATTGCTACACTAATAACGATAATAATAATATTTGCATTTTGCTCCATGCCATCATGATATTTTGTAACATGTATTTATGTAGCTCAAGTTCAAGGGACACGGGTTTAGGGAGTGCGAGCTGAGTTTCGGTGGAAGGAAATATTATTAAAGTGAAACAAATGGAATTGCTTAAAACATCAAATTAGTGAAGGGAATACAAATTTGCTTATGAACCTAATTAGGAATGCACAAATTTGAAATTCAAAGAAAATTATTATTGCAGTATTACAAGGAATACAGCTCGACCATGCGGTTATATTAGTCAAAGTCAGCGCAACCTATTCTTCGAATGTTGTGCGTAAAAGCTTAAAGTCGACTTCAGTATTAACTCCGTTCAATTTATATTCAACATGATATTGATTTTGAATTTGAGTTTTTTGTCGAATCTACTTCCATGATGATAATCATTCTTCCATTCATCCACTGATGCAGGCCTACTAGTCAAAGGTTCAAAATCTGATAGCATTTAATGGGATAAATGATTCTGTAAACATATTTTCATCGGACGAATTTCATTCATTAATTTCTTTGTATTGCTTTTGGGCAGATGATACATCCACACTTACTAAAAGGGTAATACGGTAGCTTTCAATACTTTCCAAGCGAACGTCATCCAGAGTAATAAGCCATAATCTCTCTGCAGTATGGTTTAGTAACTGCGGCAATTGAATTTTCGGCGAATGCATGAGTATTTCCATGGAGTAATTCGTAAGGATACACACCCATGCATAATGCAGTGTAATACACAGAGTGGAAAAGCCTTGTGTAATATTAACCAAATTCATGATCTGATATCAACCAATACACTGGATAACATAGGCCCAGCTATTTAATTAAACAATTTTACGTTGACAAACCATACAGAAATTTGCCTTGCATATTTGTGGATTTAGTCAATGCAAAAAGCCAATGAACAAAATTTGCAATGAGTGTTCGTATTTACTCCCCCATGTGTAACCCATACACATTGTCGTGGGGAACGTGTAATGAGCGTTTACCCATTGCCCACAGGGTATGGGGAAAATAATGGGTAGCTACCCACGAAAATGGGGAATTACCCATCACGATAACCCATTACCTACAGGGTATGGGGAAAATAATGGGTAGGTATCCACGGCAATGGGGAATTACCCATCGCGATTACCCATAACCCTAGGGTAATTCGAAAAATAATGGGTAGCTACCCACGACGATGGTAATGGGTTGATTGAAAATATGACAAAATTTCTATATCTCGGAAAAGGAGCGTCCAAACGAAAAAATAGCCAATTTTTGAGAGTTTGTAAGGGGTTTTCAGAAACTGTCCAATTCGTATGGAGGAATTTTTTTTTTTTCAAAAAATCGCCAAAATAAGAAAATCGCTAAAATAAAAAAGTGGCTATAACTCTGCAACGGTGCGTCGAATCGCAAAAGTAATACATTTTTACCTCCAATGGAGGCTTTAACCAATATATGTCTTCAATGTGGCATCACTTTGGAAAAAATCGCTTAATTTAAATTTTTCCATTAAAAAATCTCTAAACGCCCTCATGTTTATATCACGGAAACGGAGCGTCTAATCAAAAAAAATTACAAATTGTTCACGGTTTCTAAAGGTTTTTCATAAAGTGGTCCAAGTCGTATGGAGAATTTTTTTTTTTCAAAAAATCGCCAAAATAAGAAAATCGCTAAAGTAAAAAAGTGGCTATAACTCTGAACGGTGCGTCGACTCGCAAAAGTTATAAATTTTTTACCTCCCACGGAGGCTTTAACTACTGAATATCTTCAATATGACATCAATTTTTTTTTAATTCGCTAAAACTAACATTCTTCAAACGCAGAAACGCAGCGTCCAACCGAAAAATAACCAATTTTTCCGGGTCTCTACGGGGTTTTCATAAAGTGGTCTAATTGGAATGGAAGATTTTTTTCAAAAAATCGGGAAAATAAGAAAATCGATAAAATAAAAAAAGTGACTAGAACTCTGAATCGCAAAAGTTATAAATTTTTTACCTCCAATGGAGGCTTTAACTAATGGATGTCTTCAATGTGACACCACTTTTTTTTTAAATCGCTAAAACTAATATTTTTTAATTAAAAAATCGCTAAACGCCCTCATGTTTATATCACGGAAACGGAGCGTCCAATCGAAAAAATTACAAATTATTCACGGTTTCTAAGGGTTTTTCATAAATTGCTCCAATTAGAATGGAAGAATTTTTTTTAAAAAAATCGCCAAAATAAAAAAATCGCTGAAATAAAAAAGTGGCTATAACTCTGAAACGGTGCGTCGAATCGCAAAAGTAATAAATTCTTTACCTCCCACTGAGGTTTTAACCAATGGATGGACGTCTTCAATATGGCATCACTTTCAAAAATAAACCGCTAAATCGAAAATTTTGCAATTAATAAATTCCCCAGAATGGTCTCATGTCCGTAGGTCGGAAACGGAGCTTCCAATCGGAAAAATATGAAATTTTTGCTGGTTTCTAAGGCGATTTCTTATGGAATTTTTAAAAAATTGCCAAAATAAGAAACTCGCTAAAATGAAAAAATAAAAAATGGCTATAACTAGGAAATGGTGCCTCCAATAATACTACATTTTTTACCTCCATCGGAAGCACTGGATATCTTGAAAACGGCATCACTTTTTTTTATAAAAAAAAATTTAGTTTTAGCAATTTTTTTTTAAAGTGATGCCATATTGAAGACGTCCATTAAATCCTCTGCCGGAGATAAAATGTTTATTATTTTTGGGATTGGGCTCACCGTTTCGGAGTAATAGCCACTTTTTTATTTTGGTGATTTCCTATTTTGAAAATTTATTTTAAAAAATTCTACCATACGAAGAAAAACCCGGAAAAATTGTATATTTTTTCGAGTGGAAGTGTTTTAGCGATTTTTTCTTTGAAATATTTACAATTTTCTAAATTTATTCAAGCTCAAGACCTTTTGAATATAAAGCTTATTTATTAGGTTTATATTATTTTCAAAAAGGTCGAGCACAAAAAGTGTTCCAATGATATTAGGGCTGTTTGTGTAAATATTTCGGATCTTGCCAGGATCTTCATCAGCAGACGTTTTTTGTTTGAAAAATTTTTGTTTTAGCGATTTAAAAAAAAGTGATGCCATATTGAAGAAATCCCTAGGTTAAAGCTTCTAAAAGGGGTACAAGTTGTTTAATTCTTTCGATTGGACGCACCGTTTCTGAAATATAGCCACTTTTATATTTTACAGATTTGGCTATTTTGGCGATTTTTTGAAAAAAATCCTTCCATACGAATTGGCCAACTTCATGAAAAACACTTAGAAAAACACTTCATGAAACACTTCCGAGATACAGAAATTTTTTCGATCAAAAATGGGGTGGGTTACCCTGGGTAACATTGCTGTCCATTACTTCCCCCCATTTCCCTGAGGGTAATTGGTAATCATGATGGGTAATTCCCCATTGTATTGGGTAGCTACCCATTTTTTCCGCATTACCCTGTGGGTAATAGGGATGGGTAATTCCCCATCGTCGTGGGTAACTACCCATTATTTCCCCATTACCCTGGGGTGATGGGCAATCGTTATGGTTAAATCCAAATTGCCGACGGTAGCTACTAGGGATGCTAAACCGGATTGATTTTAAAAAATCCCGGGATTCAGGATTTTCGAATTTCAATTTTCGGGATTTGTCGAGATCCCGGGATTTCGGGAGTTTTCGGGATTATATTTTTAAATTTTTGTGGGAACAGGTCTATTTTACGGCTTTCACTCTAAAAAACAACCACAAGAGGGTTAGAATACGTTATTATAAGCAAAAAAGTAAAATAACATAATCTGGGCAAATGCATAGTTTCGGAGTTATGGGCCACCAAATTTCGGATATGTGAGAGGGTTATGACGTTAACGTACCGTGTAATAAGACAATTTTTTGTATAAGACAATTCAAAACAAACTCATAAAACAATGTAGCACTTTTTGATAAGTCGCCTAGTTATCGAGTTATCGGATGTTGACATTTAGAAAAATTATCGATTTTTTTTACTTTTCTCAAACAAAAACAAAAATTATTTTAAAAACATCGCGCGATTTTTCGAATATTTTTTTTTCCTTCAAAAACAAAAATTATTTTAAAAAAATTTTTAAATTTTTGTTTGAGAAACTTAAACATCCGATAAATCGATAACTAAGCGACTTGTGGAAAAATGCTAAATAATTTTTTGAGTTTGTTATGACTTGTTTTATACCAAAAAGTGATATCAATGGCTTTACATGGTACGTTAGTGGAAAAAGTATCCGAAATGTCGGGGTCCATAACTCCGAAACTATGCATTTGCCTCGATTGTGTTATTTACCTTTCTTTGCTTAAAATAACATATTATACCCGACGCAATAAATTATGTAATTTTTGGAGATTAAGCCGTATTATAGACATGCGTATGCCAAAACTAACTTACGTTAAGATGTGTTGTTAAATCTTTTGTAGAGCCGCTATTGGTTTTTAAACCCTTTTTGGCACAATTTGAATTTTGCTTGATGTGCACCTTTCGACACTTCCAAAAACTAAGACCTCACTGAACTTTTGTCATTGTTTTTAGTTTTCTGTTTTTCAAAATTAATAATAATCCCGAAAAATCCCGGGATTTACTTATTAAAATCCCGGGATTCATCAATCCTGAAAAATCCCGGGATTTCGGGATTCGGGATTTCCGGTTTGGCATCTCTATTAGCTACCCATTATTTTCCCCATACCCTGTGTGTACTGGGAAAACATTCATTACACATTCCGCACGGCAATAATAAAACTCCAGGGTGACGAACCCTGGTACAATGTACGTTTTGGACACCGTTTTATTACAATTAGACACGATGTATTCAAAGTTACATTTCTTTTCACAACTTTCTTATAAAGTGTCTCTCTTTTTGGTAAACGGGAATTATTTATTATTCTCACTCTAGTGCAATATATTGTTGGATGTCCAAATGTTAACAATAACTTTTGAAAATTTCCACTAAGTGAAATCAGTGGAAATTTAATTTATTATATTTTTTATATTTTAACCAACATTTTTCTAATTATCTATTCAATTCAGTACAAATATGTGGTAAAATATGTCATGCAATCCAGCACTACGCGAATTAATTGTGCGCTCCTATCAAAAGGAAAAACCATAAATTTCAGCCGTAGCAAACCCATTTTCCGGTTCAAAAGAAAAAATAACTTTTGGGCCAATAAGATTGTTTCAAAATACGGGAGGTTTTAAGACTCCTATAGGAAGTCCAATGCCATGAATCCCCAATTCATATGACGATAGAGTAATTTGTAGTCAGTAAAGCCAACCCATGTTTGACTTGAACTGAAATTAATGCTATTGCAATGCACCATATCTCGCAGAATATCGAGAACAATTTTATCTAGAACCATTAGACTTATATTACAAGTAGCTGGTCTGCATGGATGCATGCACGAAAAAAGTCGCGTGTCGCAAACAAAAATATTCCAAATCGTGTGAAATTTGCAAAGGAGCACATGCAAAAACGTCTTAATTTTTGGAGAAAAAAATACTCTGGTGCGACGATTCATAGCTTAGTATATTTGGTACGGATGGAAAATCTTCTGTAATATGGTCACTAAAAAAAAAGTTAGATACTAGATACACCATCATGACCATTAAACACTTAGAAGGTAATGTGATGGTATGTGGTGAATTTAGTTGGTATGACGTTTTTCCTATTCACAGCATAGATGGTCGAATAGACCAACACCAATATAACAATATTCTGGAAAATGTAACTGACGTTATTCGTGAGAAAATATGTCAGTTACATATATTTTGGACGAGGACAACGATCCTAAGCATACTTCCCGAGTAGTGAAGCCATTGTTTATGGATACCCATACCAACGTCTTCGTCTGGCCATCGTCTGTCGTCGTATTTAATTGCATGGTCATCGACTTTTAGACATCTATTGGAAAATGTAGGTACCACTTTTGAGGAATATAGCTACACACAGGTAAAAGATTAGTTGGAAATCAATTCAGTCATTGAAAATTCCATGATAAAGTCTATTTTTTGATTAGAATTCGTAATTGTCAAACATCAGAATTAAAAATAGGTCTTACTAAATACAAGTTGCTACTACCGAATTTTAGTTGCATTAACCAATTTGAGTATTTCTAAAACCTCATTCATCTGAAATGCAAGATACAACTAATAAAAAGTACAATATTAGAATTCGTGTTTAAATATGGGCGTTTTCGGAAATGCATCACTGCAGAGCATCTAATGCGCAACTGTGATGCGATTGCACTGCTGATGCCAATCAGCTGATGCAGATGCTTGATTGTTGCTTATTTTGATTTGCAATTCCGAACACGAAAATATTTCAATGGAAAATTTTTTAATAAATTTAATTTGTGAATTGGATGATAAGCCAAGTGAATTGAAGTTATGTAGAAAACTTTTAAAGAATTAAAAAAATGAATTTATTTTTTCCACCACTTTCCGCCATAAAACACACTTTTTCCTTCTAGCATTGGCGAATTCCTCCTCCATATCCAACCTTGTCCTTATTATCAATTTGTAGTCCCTAGCACCCACCTCGACTCTAAAAATTTTTAAAAATAGTAAGTTTTATAAAAAATACATAAATTAATATCAAATTCCGTACTTACTCATTCATTGCATCAGCCATTTTGCTACTGCACATTTTGCGACTTGTTTGCGCATCATACGCTGTGTTGATTACTTTTAGAACATGCGACTCTTGCAGTGTTGCAAAGTGTTGCATTTTCGAACGTGATGCGCATCAGATGCTCTGCAGTGATATTCCCGAAAACGGCCTATTAGTCACTGTGATCATCATTTAGTTTCTGAAACAAAAACATTTGTTGCAAAGTTTCGAGTACTATGTATTCGATTTTTCACAAGAGGCTTTGTTGTTAAAGAGAAACTACGTATATTAGAATGTTACACGTGGACTTTACAGAAAAACTAATATTTTAAACAGAAAGTGATAAACAAAGTTGTGAAAAAACAATAAAGTGTATAGATATCAGCCACCGAAGAATACCTGTTATCATAAATTGAGGTGAAGTGAGACTTTTAAACATAATCGTTGAAAATCACGCCACTATTGACGCCTTCACAAACACATGCAGACAATTGTGGACACTTGGCTGGAGGAACTATTATTGTGGACGACCCAAATTAACTTAAACATGCATATGATATCCAGGGTTACCCATCCCCATTTTTGATCGAAAATATGAAAAATTTAGAAAGATTTTCTGTATTTGTTTTTCGATTGGGCGCTCCGTTTTCGAGATATAGAAATTGTTTCCCATTTTCGATAAAAAAAAAATAGGCTCGAAATACGAACCCTGATTACAAATAATAATAATTTTGTTTATACTTAAATATAAAATACACAATTTTAGTAAAAAGTAAATTTTTTTTACTTTTTTTCTATAAAATTCATAAGGGGTTAAAGCATTACCAAATGGTTGTGACAGCTATCAAATTCAAGTAATTACTTTAGTTGAGCATACCAATATATTATTTGGTACAACTGAATTAGTTTTTACATTTTTTGTTCATCCAACTAATTGAATATTCACCACTACAGGATAATTTGATTGCTAGAACTAAAACTCGATTGACAGATCACATTTATTTGTTGTTGCTGTGGATTCAACTAAATATTGCAGTTCTTGCAACCAAAACTGAATTATAAATCAATTGATATGCACAACATTTGGTGATACGGAACACAATTATTGGTAATCACAACAGAATAATGCGATAGTGCAATGAACCGCCAAATTTTAGTTGGCTGTAAATATAGCGGGTTTTTCAATAAGAGCGCTACAAAAGTTTTTCTTTACATGAAACAAAACCGGTTTTAGATACCAATGAAATTCTTTATTCCTGTGAAAGTACGTTCTATGCCATTATGTATGGAACTCGATTTCTTTTGCATGGCCACCACGGGCACGCTTGCAGAAGTCCAGACGCTGAACAAAATTTTCGACGGTTATCATGCATAAATCGGCCGATACTGCTGCAATTTCACGTTCGATATTCGTACGAAGTTCATCAATCGTCGCTGCCTTGTTGGCATAGACCATAGACTTGACGTAGCCCCACAGGAAATAATCTAACGGCATCAAATCGCACGACCGAGGCGGCCAATCGACTGGGCCATTTCGTGAGATAACACGTTCACCAAACTTGGTTTCCAATAAATTGATTGTGGTCCTGTTGGAACCACATGTCCTCCAAGTCCATATTATCCAATTGGGGCCAAAAATATTCGGTTATGTGTTGGTCTTGATCATCACGGAAGAAGTTCGGCCCAATGACTCCGCCGGCCCATAAACCGCACCAAACCGTAATTTTTTCGGGATGCAATGATGACTCATGGATTACGTGTGGATTGCTGTCTGACCAATAACGCATAATTTGCTTATTGACGAAGCCATTCAGCCAGAAATGAAATTCAGAAATTGGACGTAGCGCTCTTAAAGCTGTGGCCACTGACTCCAAATTTCGGTAGTAAATTTTCATAATTTCGACTCGTTGTTGGCTCGTATATCTTCCCATGATGAAATGGCAAACCTTACTGAAGAGAAATGTCAAAAGAGCGAGAAAAAATATGGCGTCGTTTGCTGTCCCTATCGATTTGCTTTTGTAGCGTCTCTGTTGAAAAACCCTTTAGTTATGACAACGAATCTCTTCTCTGTGGGTAGTTATCGAAATATTTGTAAAAAAGTATAGCAACCAGTTAGATTTACAATACTGGATATTTTCTTTTCTAATTTATTCGGGGGCTCTGAAAATCATCGACTTGTCACAAAACTACACCAACGTTTGATGTCTTTTTAATTGTGAGGATCAATACGATAAATTGCCCACTGAAGTGTAAAGCGGCTAAGTCACTTTGGTTGAGGCTTTGGTTTGTTAGCCGCAACAGAGGAAATGAGTGACAGTACTTTGTTACCATCCATGTTCGGCAAGACAGACCATAATGCCTGCATCATAGTCTCCATCATCCCCAAATTCGGCGACAATTGTTGCTGCTCGGCAGACTATTTAACATATTTCAAATTTGGTTTTTTGCTGATGGATACGTTGTGGAGGCGGGCCTTTTGTTGGTATTGTATCACTTTCTAAGTTGTGCAAAAGACGATAGAGTTGTTGACTTCTTTATTTATTTATTTATCTATTTACTATAGTCTATGGAACACATCCTTACAGGCTAGCAATTTCATAATAAAAATAATAAAATTTTAAGTAATACTATTATGTATATAATAATTTCTTAAAAATAGTTGTTGAAAAACTGAGATCAATATTATTACAAATATAATTGAAATGCTTCATAGCTCTAACAATAGGCTCATTCGAGGCGTAATTATTGGTATGAAATTCTATATTAAAAGTATCAAAATGACGCAATATGCGAGAACGGACATTAAATCGAATAAATGACAGTAATTCTGGACAGTCAATTGAACCAGAAGTAATACCATGCAGAAACACAATGGAGGCGATAACGCTCCTAGATTCTAAAGTTTTTAAAGAAATCAACATACAACGACTTTCATATGAGGGAATTGGATCCGTAAAATTTAAAGACACCCAAGCAAATTTCAAAAATGATTTTTGTACCTTCTCAATACGAATAATATGCTTTGAAGCAGTTGGGTTCCAAATAAGAGGTGTATATTCTAATTTAGAACGGACAAGAGAAGTAAAAAGTATTTTTATAGTGTATGGGTCTGAGAAGTCAGCAATATTTCTACGAATAAAATATAATATATAATATATATATATGGCCAATGAACGCCAACTTAACAAACCCGAAAAATTTCTCCAGCGTATTCCTTTGCTCATTTCATGAGGAAAAGTCCACTAGAAACATGTCCGAAAATGCAATGGTGCGAAGTGGCAGCGGGTTTAAAATTTTCGGATTGGGGGTCGGAGGGTAGTAGGGTAAAGTTGCTAACACACTGAAAGGCCCATAATTCCAACACAAGAACAGATGTCTTTTTTCCACCATGTTCTGCTTTTCCTCTTGCTTACTCACATTGTTGCAGCGCTTTGAGGTGAGTTTTTACTATACCACAGTGTTTAATCTTTCTGTAGTATAGATATTTTGATGACCGGACTAGTGTCAGTTACGTTTTTGAATTTGAATTTAATGACCCGTTTTGTTAGTTTTTAGTTAATGTATGAGAAATTCATACTACAAGCGTACATGGTCAGGTTGGTTGTTGTTAAATTAATAGACAATTCAGTTAAGCACACTCACTGGCATGACTAGTTTCGAACTCCGTGACAAATTCGTCATCAGTTGCGTAACTACTGTGCCTGAATTGATACCATCGGTTGATCATCAATCGTGTATATACAAACTGATTTATGCAATTTACACATGCGAATTAGTATCGATCGATGATCCCTAAGTATCAACACCCACTGAAAGGCCCATAATTGCAACACAAGAACAGATGATTTGCTCTATTTACAGGGTTCTCGTGTACATAGAGTTGATAACGTCCTCGATCGCTTTGAAGGCCCTGGACATTATTATGGCATCGTCCCCTATCTCACGTTTCTATTCCAAAACATTAAAGTAATCGGTGCAGGCATTTATCACCAAACTTCCAATTGCGAGTTGTCGCGAAATTTAAGAATTAAATCACAATAGTCCGTTTTGTTAAAGTAGTTTAAAAGTTTCCGAACTAAAACACCTCCGCAGTTATGGCCCAAAGAGGGTAGAGTAGAAAATTTACTCACGGAGTGGAATGCCAACAAAGAAAACGAGTGAGGCGCCTCGCTTTTGTGCCCTCTCTCTTACTCTCTTCGTTGAATATTTCAATACACGAGTAGTTTTTATGATGATGTTATTGTATGTATGTAACTACAGAAATTCCAACCATGTTTAAATAAAATTTCATAAAGTATATAAAAAGTATGAAATAATCAAGTTAAATAAATAATATGAAATAATCAAGCCAACACAAATATGCAAATTCAGCAATGTCGTTAATAGTGTGTTTTGCAATTCCGATTTTTGCAATATTGCTTTTTTTCTTGTCCTCATACAAAAAAAAAAAAAAATTTTAACAAACACAAATTAGGCAATATTACCAATGGTTATTTTTTCTGTGTACAAATGTGCAAAGTATTTCATATTAATACTCGTCTGCTGGTCTAGCCATAGATTATTTTATACATAGATTTGTTATCCGTCTCATCTGACATTTGTCTTTACGTTTATTCAATGAGGAAACGAACTTCTGTCAGCTATTTTGCTGTTTAATTACAAAAGTTTGTGCGAACAACGAACGATGCCCATATATTTACATAGTTTGAGCATTCACAGTAACAATTTCTACTGTGTTTGTCAAACCTCAGCGACAGAACTGAACTTCCACAAGTTCGCTACCCTTCAATCATTAAACCGATGAGCGAGTTGACAAATCTATGTATAAATTTATCTAAGCTTCTAGCGAAATTTTTGTAAGAAATTTTGTCAAACTGAAACTTTTTTGCAAAGAGCTACCAACTATCCCTGATTTATCCATTTCGTGGTTTCAAAACCGACTGTCTGGCAAGACTCATCTGCTAAATATATGTCATCTGAAGTGTAATTTATTTAGTGAAAGGGTTGCCATTTATGAATATCGTATAACTGAAAAACGCGGTAAAATAGTTAGCACTTACTACAAAAGTGGCGATTCAAACACGGCCACTTTTCGAGCATTCTTAATCGACCTACTGTGCAAGGGATTGGCAAGATTATAAATAAATTTTAAGAAAGTGGAAGCGTTACAGATTTGCTAAGGTCTTTGCATTATCGCAATGTACACACAGCCGAAAATATCGCTTCTATTAGTGAAAGTGTGGCGGATAATCCGATTTTACCGATTCCACGTCGTTCTTAGCAATTGGGCCCATATTATGGTTAATTACAGCGTATTTTTCATTTGGATTTGCACCTCCATCCATATAAATTCCAATTCACGAGACAAATAAAGTCGGCTGGCCATTCAAAATGGCGTAGATATGCTGATGTGGTGCCAAAGCTGATTTTTGAACAAAAATTTTTTCCTCGACGAATCCCATTTCATACTCTGTGGTTACGGCAAAAATTTGCATACGGAGCTCGGAGTGTTTGTGAAAAAATCACTGTATCTGGAGAAAGTGTCTGGTTGGTGTGCTTTATGGTCTGGAGGTGTTATTCAGCCGTATTTTTTCGAAAATGACGCTGGAAGAACCGTTGCCGAAAATTCAAAGCGCTATGGGTGTATGATAACCGACTTTTTTTGAATGGCAATTCCAGGTTATGAACTGGACCATATGTGGTTTCAACAAGACGGTGGCACGAGTCACACAGCACAAGCGCTTTTGGCTTTATTGCGTGAGAAGTTTCCAGAACGCGTAATTTCAAGTTTTGGCGCTAAGATCGTGCGATTTAAAGCCGGTAGACATTTTTTTTGTTGGGCTGCCCTAACGTTAGAGCATCTGATAACCAACATTCGTCAAGTTAAGCATGTGGTGTTACTTTTGTTTGATAAATAATCGAAATGTCACAAATCCGGTCCCAAATACTTTAAATGGATGTCCATGTGCGTTATGTCCATGGGCGTTATGACGCGTCACCACTTTAAATAGTTTTATACACATATTAACATTTTTATCTTATAATGGGTGTGTCAGTATGAATGCACTTTTTAATTTTAAAATAAAAATACGCATTTTTTGAGATAGTTGTGGTTTTTTTATTGGTTTGTCAAGCAGACATGGTTCCGACTAATTATGGAATAAAATAACCGTCAAATGGCCCCCACGGGTGTGATGACAGGGCATAACTCTTATCATGAAATTTTCCATTACTTTTTCACAGAAATGAGGCTGTATTTAATCGATGATGCGGTGGATCTCGAATTTGAGCTCATTAATTGTCTCTGGTTTGTTTGCATAAACTCGAGATTTCACAAAACCCCAAAGAAAGAAATCGCACGGCGTTAAATCGCATGATCTTGATGGTTAGTTGACATCAGAATTTCTGAAGATAATTTTTCTGGAAATCGTTGCGGCAATAAATCGATTGTTGCATGCGCAGTGTGACGGGTGGCGCCGTTACTGCTGAAACCCCATCTCGTCCAGATCCATGCCGTCCAGTTGATGCCGCAAAAACTCCGTTATCATGTTCTAGTAGCATGCCGTTCACAGTCACTGTAATTTTGGCCTCATCTTCAAAAAAGTAACAGCTATATTTCGGGAAAATAACCTAACCAACCGAAAAATAACCAATTGTTGCGTGTTTCTAAGGGCTTTCATAAAGTGGCGCCATTCGAATGGAAGTCTTCATTAAAAAATCCCCAAAATTAGAAAATGACCAAGATTAAAAGTTGTTACCCTACGCAGGAAGCTTTAACCAATGGGTGTCTTCAATACCCAGGGTAAACAATTACCCACGAAAAACGAACCTTGGTGGATAGAGAGGACGTTAGGAAGCACGTAGCTTTGTAAACACATACCTATACGCATAGAATATTGTGATAGAAAAGATGATAGATTTGTACTTTTATGTATTTTTTTGTAAAAGGTTTTTCAACAGAGACGCTACAAAAGTAAATCGATAGGGACAACAAACGACGCCATATTTGGTCCGGCTCTTTTGACATTTCTCTTCAGTAAGGTTTGCCATTTCATCATGGAAAGATATACGAGCCAACAGCGAGTCGAAATTATTAAAATTTACAACCGAAATTTGGAGTCAGTGGCCTCAACTCCAGTGGCCTCAATCATCTTCAGCGATGAGGCTCATTTCTGGCTGAATGGCTTCGTCAATAAGCAAAATATGCATTATTGGTCAGACAGCAATCCACACGTAATCCATGAGTCATCATTGCGTCCCGAAAAAGTTACGGTTTGGTGCGGTTTATGGGCCGGCGGCGTCATTGGGCCGTACAAGACCGGAACATTACTGTGAATGCGAATCGCTACCGTTCAATGGTAACCGAATATTTTTGGTCCCAATTGGATAATATGGACTTGGATAACATGTAGTTCCAACAGGACGGCGCCACAAGCCACACAGCGAATGCCACAATCAATTTATTGGAAACCAAGTTTGGTGTACGTGTTATCTCGCGAAATGGCCCAGTCGATTGGCAGCCTAGGTCGTGCGATTTGACGCCGTTAGATTATTTCCTGTGGGGCTACGTCAAGTCTATGGTCTATGCCAACAAGCCAGCGACGATTGATGAACTTCGTACGAATATCGAACGTGAAATTGCAGCAGTATCGGCCGATTTATGCTTGAAAACCGTCGAAAATTGGGTTCAGCGTCTGGACTACTGCAAGCGTGCCCGTGGTGGCCATGCAAAAGAAATCGAGTTCCATACATAATGGCATCGAACGTACTTTCACAGGAATAAAGAATTTCATTGGTATCTAAAACCGGTTTTGTTTTATTTAAAAAAAACTTTTGTAGCGCTCTTATTGAAAAACCCTTTATATAGCGAAAGGAACTTCCCACTGAAAAAGAAGTATTATTTTGTACTAAATTTATTATTGTCTTTATAGATGCATTTATAATTTTTCTGGCTCAAAGTCCATATAAATAAAGAATAACAATTTTTCGATTTATATTTTTATCATAGTTTATGTTTTTTCAATATTTCGACCGTCAACGATGATCATCTTCAAGATCTAATTTAAAAAAATTTACAAATATTTTTTATTTATTTATTACTACAAGTAATATAAGTACATATGTGCAATACATTACGTACACACAAATTTTACACGTCTGTATATACACTCCGGTTCACTTATTTCAAGGCACTAAAAATTGCAGCCTGTATCTTTTTCAATTTGTAACCGATTGCAGAATTTTAAAATGGAAATGGAAGTTAGACATCTTGAGATATAAAAAATATCATGAAAATTGTGGTTTCTTAACTAAAGAACTTTTTTTGAGCAATTTATAAAAAAAATTACTTGAGGTGTCAAGGGACACCCGGTTGGAACGAAGTTCCTTTCTCTATATTATATACTAGTTAGTTCCACCACGCCTAAGGCGCCTGTTGAAAAATACTGTAATTTAAATGGATCTTTAAGAAGAGATACTCTTGTAAAATGATAAACTTTTTGATGTGTTAACATCTATACGCGCGCCTCTAGGGCAGCCATCGGCACTCCATACCACTTGTGTGGACATTGAATTCACACCAACACTTACGCTCTTTAGAAAACCACGCTCTTTTGCTTCGTTTTTTTGAATGTGCACAGAACAAAATTTTTCTTTCGTTTAGTCGTCCGCAAGACAGCGATGAAACAACATCATGCGCGCTGGTTGTCTATTTGTTTGTCTTGCGTGCGGCAAAAAACAAGAACTCGTATGTTTGTATGAATGAACTTTAATTTTTTTCAGTGCACAATATCTCACCAACACACACTAATTTTTATTTTTGCCGACCGCTGCTCTAGGGCAGTAAACTATAAATTTAATACATACGCAAGTGATAGGTTTGTAAGAGTAAATCATCGTTTGTTTGTTCGTTGCTTGGCAGTCGGTATTGAATGTGATTATTGGGCGATTTTCATATAATTTTCCCACGCGATTTTCTCCGGAAATTCATAGCCGATTTTATTAATTTTTGGATTAAAAAGCTAGTGCGGGTTTCGACGAAGAGTTTAGGCCAAAAATTAAGGCGATCCGATATCGGCGAGCCGAGATTGAAGTGTTTTAATTTGGAGTAATATTAAAAAAGTATTTTATGTTGATCTTCGGTTATATCGTACGAATATAACAATGTATGTATGTATGTACAAGTGTCTGTTGCTTTGCATTCTTTGACTTTTGTGGGAATAAAACAAAAAGAATTGAGCAAGAAAATAATGACACATGTGCTTGCACTGGGTCTTTAAATAATTTTAAAGCATGAAACACATAGACGACGACAGGCTACCGACCACAACCTGTCAAAAATAAAATACATGCGTTTATATGCAAGTGAATATTTTAACGACGGCAAGGCGACACGACTGCAGGTTGTTGTCTATGCTACTTATGTAGCTGTAGTTGAATTAAACTAATTTCTATTTGTGTGGGCGACAATCAACAGGTTAGAGCTGTCAATGCCTGAAGTGGTACCACTGACAGAATAATCAACTGTTTTCACAATTTTTGTTATGTTTGTAATAATATTTATTAAATATTCCCCAGACATTTTATTTTCTTCTAACACAAATAACACAATAACACAAACGACAACATTACAGATCAGCTGTTTACTTTGCAGTTGCCGTCTTGAAAATAATTCAGTAGCTGCCACAAGTCTACATTTGCAGTCAGCGGCATTTGTAGTCGTGTGTTCACGTAGCCTGTCGTCGTCTATGTGTTTCATGCTTAAGTATTAATATTATTTAAATGCAACGTCAGCATATGATTGAACGCTGTTTTTTATTTTCCAATGTAACATTTACGAATGTGTTCATAGAAATCGAACAGGTACCGTGTAGCAAAAAGGTGTTAACACATCGCCCGTGAGTTTGAACACTCATTGGATTTTTTTTTAAGAAATTTAGTATTTATTGAATGTGTTTTAAAAAAAAAATTAAATTTTTAGGTCCCTTTTTTTAAGAATATGTATTATATTTCCCCGAAAAGGCCCTTTCTTTGATGAGAGGTACTTGTTTTATTAAAAGCTAATGTTTTTATGTAAGAAAAAGCCTAAGAGTATGCATTTTTTTTTACAAAGAAATAGTTTTTTTAAGAACAGGTACTTTTTAAAGAAGTGGTGCTATTTTTAGGATAAGGTTATTTTTTTAAGAAAATTTACCTTTTTTAAGGAAGGCTACTTATCTCAAGAAAAGAAAGGGTATTATTTTATTTTTAAGAAAGGGTACTTTTAGGAAAAGGAATTTTTGTAAGAAAATGTATTTTTTGTAAGTGAATGCATTTTTTTTGAAGAAAAGCTTTTTTTACGAAAGAACAGGTACAAGTTTAGGAGTAGGTACTCATCTCAAGAGAAGTTATTTTGTTTTACAAAAAGGTAATCTTTAAAGAAAGGGTAGTTTTTTAAGAAAAGGCAGTTTGGTGTAAGATAATGTAATTTTTTAAGAAAAGGTACCTATTTAAAAAAAAACTTTTTTTAAAAATAGGTACTTTTTGTAAGAAAATTTAAGATACGATAATACCTTTAAGATAAGGTATTTTGTTAAGTAAAAGTGCTTTGTTTAAGAATATGAATAGGTATTTTTCTTTGAGAACATTTCCTTTTTTTTAAGAAAACGCACTAATTTTAGAAAATGTTATTTGTTTAAACTTCTTTCATTTTGGCTTTTCTAAATTTACTTTTTATTCGCTTCAAACTACAATATGCAATAAACAGGCTCCACCTAGAAAATTTCCCATTAAACAATATGTTTATGTTAGTCTAGACACAAACCAAAAGTATGAGTGTAAGAGTAAGTGTGCTGCCAAATGTAATTCAGGGTTGTACTTCATGGATTTGCTAGTCTTGCGCTTTGGCTTTTCTACATTTTCTTGTTATTGGGTTCAAAACTACAATATGTAATAAACAAGCGCCACCTAGAAAACTTCCCTTTAAACCAAACCAAAAGTACCCAATATAGTTGATAATAATGGGTTGTAATAAAGTAGTTAAAAAAAAAGGTATTTAAAATATTTTTATTTAGCCCCCATCCCGCAACGTGAGATAAGGAACTTCGTTCCAAAAATTCAAAAATGTGTTATTTATTATGGTTCACTAGAATAAAGGCACTTTTACTAATTTTAATGAAAAACAGTTTTTCTTGTTTTTTTAATTAATTTTACTTTATTTAAGAATTATTGGTAATGGGTACAACCCCCTACGTTTTTAATAACTTCAAATATACAGGTTTTCATTGAGATATAAAGAGAATTTATGTAATCCAATGAAAGTTGATTCCAAGCATCCTTAATGGCCTGAATTAGTGACTTTGCCATCAAATTGCCATTTTCCATAATGTTTAGACCTGGAGAATAGGGTGGCCAGTCAAGAATATTAACATTTTGGCTTGCAATGAACTCCTTTACTACTCTGGCGTTGTGTAAAGGGGTATTATCCTGTTGCAATAGCCAAGATATGGGACCAAATAGTTCAGAGAACTTCGGAAAAGCCGATTCCAATAACGTTTTATAGCTTGCACCAGTCATTTTTGCACTTTGAAATTCAAGATCGATGGTGCCATAGAATGTAATAGGACCCCACACCATAACGCCGCCCTCTCGGCTGTGATGTCGGTTCAAAAAACGCTTTCCTTTGCGCAGATCATGGAAATAATAGTTGTAGCCATCAGGCCCAGCCAAATTAGACTTCTTCTCATCCGCAAATACAACGGTTCTCCAGTCATTTACATGACCTCTTGGCAGCACATCTCATACCATGTAGTCTCTTGCGAATTGAAGCCTCTTTTCCTTACGAGGAGCATTAAGTGGCGGCTTTTTTTGTAATTTCAGGTATTTAAGATACTCATAGCTCTTAATTACTTTGCGTACTGATGACCTGCTCGCTTCCACCCCAGCTTGAGCTTTTATTTTTGACAAGGATAAGGCAGAATTAGAAGCAATTCTGATGATTTTTCTTTTCTCATACGTAGATAAAGACAATGAAATCCTTCCTTTACATTTTTGTCCATACCCGTCGGGGTCCTTGATGTAATTGTCGACAACTGTTGGGCTCCGTCAAATTTTTTTTAGCTATTGCGCGGTTGGCGTATCTTTCAGAACGGTAAACATCGATTTAAGTTCTTTCCGATAGATTTAAAATTTTTTGTTTTGCCATTTTGACTCGTAAAATGATTAAGATGTAAAAAATTGTAATAAACAAACGCTCCCTACGAAAAATCGTCGATTACTTTAAAAATAATAAAGTGCCTTTATTCATGTGAACCAAAAAAAAAAAATAGCACATTTTTGGACTTTTTTTTATAAATTGCTCAAAAAAAATTCCTTAGTTAAGAAACCACTATTGGTCATGATTTTTTTTATATCTCAAGATGTCGAGCTTCCATTTCCATTTTAAAATTCTGCAATCGGTTACAAATTGCAAAAAATACAGGCTGCTGAATATGGAATTGTTAGTGACTTTAAATAAGTGAACCGGAGTGGTTTGTCTACTTCGCTGGTCAGATTTATGGACTGAAATTCTTGTACGTTATGTTGACTTAGTCGTTCCAGCATACTATACTTTGTCGCATACGTTGGCTCCGTCATCTCAACATTTAATTTTAAATATTAAGTCCGATTTGGCATATGGTTCAATTTTCGTCTTGGTATAGCTAAATAATGTTCTCAGGGTATGTTACTTTTTTCTTTAAATCTATTTAATATTGCTTTTTTGTGCTCTCTTCTTTTTTGCCTAACTTGCTCTTTTCGCGTTCTGTCAAAGTTCACATTTTTAAAGTTTGCGTCGGGAGCTCTTATAAGACTTCACGCAAACAAAACCCATTGTGATTGGTTTTATGATTTCCGTTCTTGTTTAGGTATTGCCATAACATCATTCTATACAACCGCTGCTAAAGACTTTTGACTGTATCCAAATATCTATACATTGGAGTGGTTCAGAAATTTTTTAGAAGCTTTTAAATGAATATTAAGTTACAAAACGGTTAATTCCATTAGTGAACACAAACTGGGAACGCGTTTGTTAAAAAAATCAAATAAAGAATAAATTTATTTTGCGGATGAACTGGTCAACTGTTTCATTGAAATAAATTTGATTTCGTAAAATATATACTTGTTAATATATAATTCTTCTTTTATAAATTAAAGTTGTGCACGCTGAAAAGTGTGTATTTTTTCATGTTTAGTTGCAAATACAACGTATGTTTGTAGCTTCTCGCAAATATAGTATACTTGTGTCCAATTACATTGTGTTTGATATTTAATATTAAATGTTTGAGACGCAATGATTAATATGTTATAATATATGTGTTTATGATCCAAATACAGCTATGTTTGTGATACATATAAAGCTGTCTTCACTTAATTTTGTTTTGCCGCTATGCTCTGCCGTGAGCGAAAAAATAAATGAGGGTCAAAGAGGGATTGTTCTCAGACTAAGCCTTTCAGACCGTGATTCATAAATATACTTGAATGAGTGGGTCAATGAATTGGGTGCTTTTTATGTTGGCGAATCTGTTACGTTCAGTGTAATGCATATTTGGTATATTTGGAGTGTGTTTAAACATACACACGGTTCGTGCAGAATGTGTCGAAGTCCTCTCTGTTGACAGGGTTGTCGCATCCCCCAATTGCCTAAAATTAAAGTTTTGAAGACACTTATAATAATATGTTGCAGAGGCCGGAGTTTTTGAGAGTGCAGAAGTCCCTTTTTTGTGGGGGTTTCAGTAAAGCACAGGCATAAAAACTAATCTGTTACTACTATTACTGCTTTTATTACGTAATTTTTGTAGTTCTAAGAATCAAAAAAAAAATGCATTCACCAATTTGTATATCGATGCCTTAATATAAAATGGCCCTAACTCGATTTTTTGTTACTTGACAGGTGAAGGAAAAAACTTAATAAAATCCGTAAAATTTTAGATACAACAAAAAGATTTAATGCGATTTCTAAAATGTGTTGCTTCTTTTTATTAAAAATTGCATTAAAAATTTTTTGTATTCCTTCTCCCGTCAAGTAACAAAAAATCGAGTTAGGGGCTTTTTATATTAAGCCATCGATATGTTTTACTGAACGCTGGAAATCTGTATTTGTTTCTTGTTTGGATGCAAATACAATGTGTGTTTGGAGCTTGACGCAAATATTGTATACTTGTGTTCAAACACATTGTGTTTGCTATTCAATATAACATGTTTGGGACACAATGATTAATACGTTATAACATAAGTATTTGTGACAAAAATGTGAGTTTGTTTGTTGGAAACTGCTTAAGCACTGCTGTCTGTCACGATTAATCAACAAAACGCAGCAGATCTTCAGTTCAAGAAAACAATGCTCGCACGTACACGTACACGACGTACACAATTCCAGCAATATGTTCCTGAGGCCATTATTTTTCATCGTTTATACACGGTTCCTGCAGAATGTGTTTGGGAGAATATGTTACAGAGGCCGGGAGTTTTCGGCGTGTAGGAAATATGATTCATTATGTCAAGTGAATTTATTATTTGCTTCGATTTTCATTAAACAGTTCATTACGATAATGTAGGTATTCATTAATTATACGTGGACAGCTGATTTCGACTTTTCTCTTGCCGTTGTGTTTCTCTTATATCAAATTCGTATGTATTTTGTTTTCGTAAGTTTTTTCTTCGCGCTATTCTTCTGCTTTTATCCTCTTTTCCTAAGTTCAATACTATGCACTGCATTTATAGGGGGCTTCCTCTGAGTGTTGGTCAAAAGTAAATGTTGTTGTTGCCTACAACACCTACTGCCCCTACGTCTACTTTATAGGGGGCTTCCTCTGAGTGTTGGTCAAAAGTAAATGTTGTTGTTGCCTACAACACCTACTGCCACTACGTCTTTTCTTTGCCATTACCGATAGAAGCCCAAAAGTATCGCGGCATAGAAAAAATTGGACATTTCTGAAATCAGATTTTCAATACTTACTCGTATCATTCGATGTATTTGTTTAGACACAACATCATTGGAGTAGAAATACAAAAGAACAACTTCGCATTAAATAGTAACTCGATTAACATTTTCCTCTTAGTTCACAAAAGGGATAGCTAAGTTTAAATGATGGCACTTGTTTTTTGTGGCTTTATATCCATCATTGACACTACTCAATAGCCCTCTTGTGGTAACACAAATTAGTCACCCTCATTAGGCTACCACACACACCCCATGACAAATTCCCTTGAATGTAAATCATTGTTAACAAAAATCATATTTTACTTTTATTCTTCTAAAACTTTGGCTGATATTAAGTTGTTAAAAGTAAATAAAACTTCAAGGGTCGAATAACATCAAATTGTTTAAATCCGCAATTCACCCTTAATCCGGTTAAGAAGCATTTGAAACGCTTCCTTCTCCCCATCATCCAAATTACATTTACACAGCTGATGCGGCCGTATAAAATACAATGAACGACGGCGGTCAATGGTCAAGAAAAATGCTTAGATTCCACCTCAAATACTCTTCTGTGGGCATTAGAAGGAACACAGGAAGGCGCAAAATGAACGCAAATGGTCTTAACTACAATTGAAATGAACCTAGGAGGATTGTGAGCGCAACAAAGAGGGATAAACCGTTTCAGGGATTGTATTGTTGAACCTTAACTCCTCGGGCTACATAGCTGGCTTGTTACTGCGAAACTGCAGATGCGAGTAGTATTTTGAAAAGTTTTTTACACTCCATTTACTTTTAATTGTGAATGCTTGAGCTTAAGTATGATTACATTTGAATTTGGGTTTTTTTGTTTTCGAAAATGCTTTGTCTGCTTCCCGAGTGTTGTTAGTTGAGCTCCAGCAAAAGCTAAATGTTCAAAATTTTTGTTGGGCAGATAGATGTTAACAAATGAATACCACAGACGCAAAATATCAGCTCGAAATAGTTGAAAGAGCTTATTGTTACGTTGCATCATCCTGGATGTAAACACCCTATTATCGTACTACTGTTCATTACAATGAATGTAATAACCAAATGGGTTAATGTAAGTAAAGAACAAATAAAACTAATTTGAGTCTTAAATTACATTGTTGTACATTGTGCACAATAGTTTCTTAGGTCTGAAAGGATTGCGATGAGATTGAGAAAAGCTGCTGTACCAATCCAATAAAATCAGTATTTATGTATGGATTTAGTTTATATTAGAGAGAAATGTGTTTCAAAAAATCATGCGACAAAGTTTTTTTTTTGTCAGAAACGATGTTGTTGCAGCCATATGTTGCAGTAATGTCAATACCTTTTCTATCCATCTCATACAATATGATATTGATTGTAGGGGCAAGGGACTTGCTATGTTCGTGAACATCTTCAACAGATTTAATTGGCTGCAGGCCTGGTAAATTTGTAGCTGCAGGTTGAAAAATCGATCGTTTTGATGCAAACACAATAGGTGTTTGGAGTTTGTCGCGAATGTAGTGTACTTGTGTCCAAACACATTGCGTTTATTATTCAATATTACATATTTGAGATACATGTTATAATATATGTGGTTGTGCTCCAAATACAGTTTTGTTTTTGATACAAATACTAAATTTTTGTTGTTGTTGCTATGCTTTGTCGTGAGCAAAATAATAAAACGGGATTGTTGCCAGGCTAAGTTAATGTTATTGCAAGTTTATATCTGTATTTTTGCGTGTGCAAATGAATTGTTGACTGATGTGTTTGCATTTTAGTTTCACGCATTAAGTCGTCAATCGTGCGTTTAGGAGGAAACATACAAATGTTTCAACGTAAGCGTATGGATGTTTGGGATGAAACACGCATATGACTCCACGTAAAAGAACGGATGTTTGCAAGAAAACTTGTTAATGTTTGCATTTAAATTCAAGTGAGTTTAGGACTTGCAAGTAGTTATAAACGAATATTTTGTAGTTTGTGCCTATCATATATATGCTTGCTGCAGAATGTGTTTGAGAGAATATGATACAGGGACCGTTTTCTTCCTGTCAAAAAATAATAAAAATAATTGCGAGCGAATGAAATTTGCATTAGTTCTTCGAACGGATTTAAACCACTATTTCCTGCATCTGAAACAGTTGGCTGAAACTACTTCCAAAAATATCAGAAAAATATGTAATTGTAGGCTTGTATTATTATAATTTTTGACACAAGGCTGAACCCAAAGAACACATGCACAGCTAATTTCTTTTTCAGTGTTATTTTCTTCGAATCCTTGAACAATTTTATGTGTACCAGTTCACTTCTTCACAACTGTACATTTGTTCAAAAACTGTTTTTGTAGTCCGATAAATGGAGGGCTCACAGCTGAAGCGGACCACGTCATAATAAGACAATTCGAAGATATGTTGAAGTAAAGTAACTGTACAGCCATTAATAACAGGAAAATGACAGGCATTGACTTGGGTTTTTTACCGTTACCTTAGCAACGAAACACTTTTTGACATTGTTCGTTACAGAAGTAAATAGAGTTGACCTTGGGGGAGAATTTCGCAGTAGTTTTCGGATTTTTTTATATTTCATAACTTGGTTCGGTTCAGCTGTGAGCCCTCCATATAAGACTTCTTTCAAGACTGTGGTTGAGTTTCTTATAGCAGCACAGTGGTTCCCAATACGGTTTATTTGGACAACATTCTCTACAGACCGCATTTATTAGCAGATTTCAATGAAACAAATTGCGCCGTAGACTTGACATAATTGACAGATTTTGTACAATTTAGTGTCACTTAATTTTGGTGAAAAATTAATTTTTTTTTTGTAAACGAGTAAACGATTTTGATAAAAATTATGACCGTAAGTAACTGGTGTGTTTTTTTGACGTGTAGAACTTTAAATTGAAATAAAATAATAAAATTAAATAATTTTAAACAAAAAATTTACTTAATTGGAAATATGAACTTATGCCATTAGTGTCGGAGTATAAGTTGGGATATGTGGACGCTCGGATACTTCAAGTACAATTTAAAGTCTGTACTTGAAGTCCAATTTTCGGCCGCTCTTTCAAACAATAGCGCCGTGACTCAGCAGAGGTTCGCATATTGTTATCTTCCAAGGCATCCACATTTCGGAGAAAACAATGACTTTCCGAAACCCCAGAGAAGGAAATCTAGAGCCGATAAATCGCACGATCACGGTGGCCAATTGATTGACCCATTTCAAGAAATAACACATTCACCTACTGTTTCCTTCAATAAGTCGATTTTATGACGCGTTGTATGGCATGTGACGCCGTTGTCTGAAAAAAACTTGTCTTCAGTCCATATTTCTTTCAATTGGGGCACGAAACAATCGGCAGTTGTGGCTCTATAGCGCTCGCTTTTGGCATTAATTTTCTCGCAGTAAGAACCAACGATTCACCGGCCCATAGATCACACCAAACAGTGAGTTTTCGTAAATCTCTCGTATATTCTCTTCACTTCAAAGACAGCAATGTGGTTTATTGACAGAATAAAACAGAATATTGGAATAATACATTGGGTTGCTTTCGTATTGACCGAGCCTACTGTGCAAATGACCATTGACTGAACGTACTGTGCAAACGATGGTCATTCGGTGTATTGACTATGAAATGGCAACCCAATTTAAGTACAATTGATAAAAGTGTTGCCATATCTGATCCATTTGTGACCGGTTTAATAGTCATCGGAAAATAGAACCTATAAAAAACACCCATTACTTGCAAGGCCGAAGGGGAAGTATGTAAAATGTTACAAAAGTCCTTCCTAAATGCAACTTTTGGTTGGTATTCGCCAGCGTTTATTTCCTCACTGATTTAAAATGTATCCAAATGTCTCAGTAAGAACGCAAAATAAAAACACGTATTTTTGGAGATAACTCTGATTTTTATATTGGATTGTAAAGATGACATGTTCCGATTAAGTACGGATTAAAATATCCGTCAAATGCCCCCCCCCCCCTCAGGCTCTGATGACAGGCCATTACTCTTTTGGTGAAATGTGAATGTATCTCACAGTTGACGCGTAGGATCTCGGATTTGAGCTCAAGAATTGAGTAAACCCGAGATTTTACTAAACTCCATAGAAAGAAATCGCACGGCGTTAAATCGCATGATCTTGGTGCCAGTTGACATCAGAATCTATTGAGATAATTTATTCGGGAAATCGTTGCTGCCAAAAATCGATTGTTTCATGCGCGGTATGGCAGGTGGCGCCGTGTTGCGGGAATCACAATTCGTCTAGTTGAGATCACAAAATCTCCGTTATCATGCTCCTGTAACTCCTGTCACAGTCACTGAAATTTCGGTCTCTTCTTCAAAAAAGTAAGACTCAACCACGCCGGCAGACCAAAATACGCACCAGACAGGTGCTCGTTGAGTGTGCATTTGATTCTCACGGAGTTCATGAGAGTTTTCTGAGCCCCGAATTCGACAATTTTGTGTGCTCACAAAGTCATTGAAATGGAAATGCGCTTCATCGGAAAGATGACTTTTTTTGAAAAATTGGAATTGACTTCACTTTGCTCCATTACCCATTAAGCGAATTGCCGGTGCTTTCCATGGTCTGCTGGTTCGAGCTCCTGAGTAAGCTGAATTTTGTACTCATGAAGTTGGAGGTCCTTGGCCAAAATTCGCTGCCCGGTGCTTCGTGAAATTTGACGTTGACGTCCACAACCGACCCAGTTTCTTAAAATGTTTTGGCCATTCTTCGAATGGTTGACACATCAGGTGCACTATCTCGACTGAAATTTCTTCGAAGTTTGCGAACTGTCTCAGCATAACTTTCCCAAGTTTTGTAATAAGTTTTCACAAGTATAACGCGTTGTGCTTTCGTCAAGCGCTCCATTTTTAATAATCGGAATAAACGTATGTGACAGCTACCAAATTTCAGACTTGACACTTGCACAAAGAAAAAAATACACTAAATTTAAAAAGTCCAACCTTACTGAGACACCGTACAGATCGCATTTAATCGATTTGAGGAAAAAACCAATTTTTTTAAAATTTAAATTTAGAGCGTGGATTAATTAATTTTTTATTCAAAACACGCTACTAAAATATTGTAACAACATGAAATCTGTGGTTTGGATGCAAATATAACGTGTTTGTAGCTTGTCGCAAATATACTATACTTGTGTCCAAACACATTGTGTTTGCTTATTGTTTTATTTGAGACATTTTTTGGTATTATTGTGTCTTATTGTTATTTAAGACACAATAATTAATAGGTTATAATATATGTTTCTGAGCCCCAAATGTGGCTTTTTTGTTGAAAACCGTTAAAAATAAATACGACACAGAAAATAAAGAAACAGAGAAGCAGCAGATCTTCAATTCATGAAAACTGTACTTGGAAACATGTACATGTAAGCAAGCGATGATTTTTTGTAGGGAGCGTTTGTTTATTACAATTTTTTACATCTTAATCATTTTACGAGTCAAAATGGCAAAACACAAAATTCTAAATCTATCGGAAAAAACTAAAATCGATGTTTACCGCTCTGAAGGATATTATAACCTCGCAACAGCTAAAATAATTGGACGGAGCCCAACAGTTGTCGAGAATTACATCAAGGACCCCAAAATTTTAAAGGAGGGATTTCATTGTCTTTATCTACGTATGAGAAAAGAAAAATCATCAGAATTGCTTCTAATTCTGCCTTATCCTTGTCAAAAATAAAAGCTCAAGCTGGAGTGGAAGCGAGCAGGTCATCAGTACGCAGAGTAATTAAGAGCTGTGAGTATCTTAAATACCTGAAATTACAAAAAAAAACCGTCACTTAAAGATCCTAGTAAGGAAAAGCGGCTTCAATTCGCAAGAGACTACATGGTATGGGATGTGCAGCCAAGAGGTCATGTAAATTACTGGAGAACCGTTGTATTTACGGATGAGAAGAATATTAATTTGGATGGGCCTGATGGCTACAACTATTATTTCTGTGATCTGCACAATGAAAAGCGATTTTTGAACCGACATCACAGCCGATAGGGCGGCGTTATGGTGTGGGGTGCTATTACGTACTATAGCACCATCGATCTTGAATTTCTAAGTGCAAAAATGACTGGTGCAAGCTATAAGAAGTTATTGGAATCGGCTTTTCCGAAGTTCAGTGAACTATTTGGTCCCATATCTTGGATATTGCAACGGGATAATGCCCCTATACACAACGCCAGAGTAGTAAAGGAGTTCATTGCAAGCCAAAATGTTAATATTCTTGACTGGCCACCCTATTCGCCAGATCTAAATATTATCGAAAATGTCTGGGGTTGTTTATCTCGTAAGGTCTATGACGGAGGTAGACAATTTGATAACAAGCAGTCACTAATTCGGGCCATTAAGGATGCTTGGAATCAAATGTTGACCGAAAATTAGTTAAAGTGCCTTTATTCAAGTGAACCGAAAAAAATAGCACATTTTTTGACTTTTTTTATAAATTGCCCAAAAAAGTTCTTTAGTTAAGAAACGACAGTTGTCATAATATTTTTTAATATCTCAAGATGTCTAGCTGTCACTTCTATTTTAAAATTCTGGAATCGGTTACAAATTGCAGAAGATACAGGCTGCTGAATATGGAATTTTAAATAAGTGAACCGGAGTGTATGTCCTCCGATGTCTAATCCGGTGAAAGTTTCAGTTGTGAAGTGGTCCAATATGAAAGATTCAATTGTGCGCGATGACGAATTAAAGTGTTGTTCCACATCACCAATATTTTCGGCCGACCGACCTGTACGAATTCGCACTGGTGTTATCACCCTTTGCACCGACCAAATTTCTTCGAATACCTGCAGGTAAAACTTGATTGTCAACTATGACGGCCGCTTATGTTGACCGAAAAACCTACGCAGTTTCCAAAATCCGCTTCTTGCAAACGTTTGGATCACTTTGAGGCGTTGTTTAACTGAGTATCGCTCCATTGCCAAGTGTGACAGAGCCTGTAGTACCAACAACTGTCTGAAAATGAAAATAGATACACATTAACATACCACAAATAACATTGTGAGACAAAATTAGATTTTTTTTAAAATGATGGGGTTCTGTCAACGGATTCTGGTAGAAAGTTTTGATCAGAATTCTATTTTAGGGGGGTCAAATTTTTTGTAGAATATTTTGACCACGACCGAGCTTTCGAAAAAAGTAAAAATTATGGTTATACGTGACAGTTAGAGGGTTAATTTGTTCCACACAAATGTTTATCTGAATCTTTTCTATAAAACTTGTGAATATGTTTTGTACCTCAGAAATAAGGAACACACAATTTTGTATGCCGATATGTTGCAGGAAAGTTCCGTGGGGCGGAAACTTTGACCACCCCCCTAACAAAAAAAAAATAACAAGCCTGTGTTAGATAACACGGGCGCATAGGTCAGACGTAGAATACGTTAGTCATTTTGCAATTAAAATATATGAATTAAATATAATTTTTGATAAATGATTTAAATCTATCTTATATATACGCATACAGCTGATAGCTAGTTATTAAGTTTTTGTAACATAAGTAGGCGTTTGCATGTATTAAAGTTAATTAATTTTAGATAGGATAAGTTATGTGTGATAAGTTATGTTATGTATGTACAGTATAATTTTTAGTAAAATAAGACAACAACAAAACTACCAAAATGATGGCGATAACCCAAATAAGTTTGGAAACCACTGATCTAAACGATTGGAATAGTTTTGAACAAGATTTATTAATTTATTTTTTAGTTTGTGTGCTCGAAGACTGTATGCCATATGTTTAAGGATGAAACTATATCTAGTTTAACGTATGTATTACATTATAGCGACATCTTCATTTGAAGTACAGCTACAGCAATACATTTTATGATACGGCAGCACAATAGATTAGCTGCTTTCCAACTACTTCCCAATGTATTCACAGAAATGTGTTTAGGAAAAACGCCATTGATATAGTGAGCGTATACAGCGCCAATCCTTTGTATTAATGTACATACACACACATTTACACGCTGCTCGCAGAAGTAAACAAACGACAGCAAAGATCTGTAAACTTTCAAGCACACACAAGTGTCCACGCTCCCCTCCCTTCATTTTATGTTCCCCTCCAAACGAACTAATAACCGACCGATCCAACAAAACGAAATGTACACACACACACATTTACACGCTGCTCGATAAATAAGCAAAGCACAGCAAAGCCAAAATCATTTGATTTCACAAAAACAACAGCGGCATTTACAAACCAACAACAACAGCGGCATGTACAAAAAAAGTCTAAAATATCATGCTCTTAAATATTTATTTCCTTAACTACATAAAACTTTTATATATAGACATATAATTTTTTTAATGTAATTCGAAACAAAACATATTACCAAAACTGAGTAACATATAAAAATTGCTAAAATATGTTTTAATATTTAAGTAAAAGTGGGTGAAAGTTGACAAACATTTTCTCAAAATTTTGTGCTCCAGATCAACACCCCTACCTTACCGTATAACGTATTCTACGTTAAAAAATTCTGATCAGATCTGGCAAAACGCCGATACACGTATATTTTTTTTAGACCTTTCTACCAGAATCCGTTGACAGAACCCCATAATTTTTTTTATTGTCGCACAGTGTAATTGGTGTCAAATATTTGAAGTAAAATTGAATTATCCTTGTATGCCTCTATCACTAAGGGTGAAGGTATAACGAGGAACGTCAGCATGGGAAATAACCGCACTACGATTTTAATTTTCCTACTAACCGGAACAGAATTAATCTCTAATATTTGTAATGGCTAAAATGGTGTAATGGCTAGTGAACGTGACATGAGAACGTAGGTTCGATCCCTGCTCAGACCTTATATTTTTTTCGACGACGGTCACCTCGCTTAATAATGGCGACACTATCGAGTACATAGCCATGAAAATGTTTCTCAAACAACCGTTCGGAACTGGTGTAAAACAGTAGGTCACAATCAGTGAGTGTGAAAATAGAAGGCGCACAGCTCACTAATTGTGATAAGCTCTCCCCTATCCCTTCATGGAATGTAATGGGGTACCAATTTTTGTATTTTTTTCTAGAATAATCGATTACTATTTTATAAACATAAACTAGATTTCCATTACATCACTTGAAGGGATTCGGGTAAATCGTTCTATTTTTCTTTAAATCGGTACAGATCGGGACAAAGAGATTGTATCGAAGAATTCCAACGTTTATTCCACTGCCAATAAATGGTTATTGCTACCGGCACTAAACATCGTGGCTATTTACCAAAGAACTGAAAGATTTTTGGTGTGGGACAAGAACCTGCATTTTACAAACAACAATGTTTGTCCGCGTGCTAAAATGTGTCTCTAATCAAATTAGTTTAATTGTGAAAACTGTGTTTGGCTGCAAAACTACTGAATCTAAATAGAAATATATATTTATCTGTTCAACTATTAACCCCATTATCGCCATCTCTTGGTATCCAACAGGTAGAGCTTACTAACAGTAATGACTGTAGTTCATCTCTATCATCTGATAATGACCCTTAATGGAATTTTTGAGAGCAAAACTTCCTATAATTCTAAATAGTGATACATTTAACGTAACGTTCAGTAAACTTGTATACATATAAAGGGTGTTTTTTTTTAAGGCCGATAGAAATTGAAAATGTTAAAAATTTCACAAAAAAATTAAAAAAAAAAATTTTAATGAAACAAATTTTTATTATTCGATAGGCCAATTCATGACATTTACATAGGAATTATTTGGGACATATGGCCACCGCGGATGTTCATGATGACGCATATTCTGAACTTCTAATTTAGTATTACTTTTCCAAGCATTGCTAGGCAATATCACGAATAACGCGAACAATTGTGGCCTCCAAGGCGGCAATTGTTGTTGGTTTATCAGCATAAACCAGTCACTTCACGTGGCTCCACAGGAAATAATCGAGAGATGTCAAATTGCACGACCATGGAGGCCAACTGACAGGTCCGTTTCTCTAAATCAACTTGTCTCCAAATTTTGATTACTATAAATCGATGGTTGCGGTAGCCGTATGGCACATAGCTGGCGTGTCCAAAACTGAAACCGAAAACCGATTATTTGCCGGTTTTTTAAAAAACGTAATTTTTGAACAAACAGTTATTTGACGTCGGTAAACCGGTTATCCGGGTTTTACTTAATTTGAGTTCAAGTCCTTAAACTAACTAATAATAAATTATATAATTTTCGAATTTTAATGAAATTTGAAATTAAGAAACATGATTTCGATTCTCAAATATGGTATTATGTTCCAAAAAGTTCTAAATGACATTTCCCAACAATTTTTATTAATCAAATTTCAGAACGATTTTATTTTATGAGAAATAACTACAAAATATTTAAGAATTAATTGAACTTTCCAAACTTTTGTTTTCAAATTTAAAAATTAAAATTATTTTACAAATAAATGTTTTAAATTTAATAAGATTTTCTTTTCAAACTAATAAGATTTTCATGCATAAAAATCTCTTTCAAATTTGTATATGATTTTCGAATTTAAATCAGTTTAATGTAAATTTGAATAGAACATTTAAATTTTGTACTCGTATTACACACGCATTCCAAATTTGAATATGACATGAAGTTTTATTTAAAATTAAAAGATAATTTTCATATTTAAATAGAGTTCTGAAAATTCGAGTATTAAACACTAATATGAAATATGAAATGATTGCTAATCAAATGTATTGTAAGTGTGTAATTTAATTTAAAGCTAAAAAACCGTAATTTAATTTAAAGCTAAAAAACCGAAAAACCGGATCTACCGGTTATTGCCAAAATTAAAAACCGAAAACCGGTTTCTTGAAAACTTGATTTTTCGAACAAACCGAAAATCGGTTTCGTAAAAACATGATTTTTCGAACAAACCGAAAACCGATTTCCAAAAAATTGCGGTTTTTTGGGACACTCTACACGTAGCTCCATTCGGTTGAATCTCGCCCGGATCAATGTCATTCATACTTTCAAACAAAAAATCATTGATCATGGTAGGATAATGGTCTCCATTACCGGCTTCATGCTTGAAGAAATAGGATCCGATGATACCACCAACATGTAAAATGCACCAAACGATACATTTTCGAGAATATTATGGAGTCTGTAGTGTCTGTTGTAGATTGGTCTCACTCCGTATGCGGCAATTTTGTTTACTAACAAACCCATTAAGCCAAAACTGAGCCTCATCGCTGAACACAATTTTGCGATAACACATCGGGTCAGATTCCAACTTCTCTAGAGTCAGTTCGGTGAAAGAACGACTCATATGAAGGTCATGTGGGTTAAATTCCTGCAGCAGCTAAATCTTATACGAGTGAAGGCCAAAATCTTTATGCACATTTTCCACGTATATGACGGACAGAGCCCCAATTCCTGCGACCAACGACGAATCGATAAATTTGGATATTCTTCCATACCTATTAACAATTCGAAGGATGGCTTACTCAGATGGGCGATTATGTGCGTCATAAAAGTCACGAAGTCGTCAACAAGTCTCGCGAATCGATGACTGATTTTCAAAGTAAATTTGGATAATTTGATAGCCTTGTTCATGCGTGAGTCTATTCATACTAATTTCCTAGAGTATAGTGATCATAAATGTCGAAAATTGGGCGCAGTAAGACAGTTCGTTTGACAGTTAACCCTTTCGTAAAAAAACACCCTTTATATTTCATGTGGTACCTTTTTCCATTAAGACCAAGGTCGGATAAAAAAATAACTTTATTAACATTTTTATTTTAGTTCGTATTGTATAAGATGATTACACAGTGTAACACGAAAAAATATAACCATATACGGACACCACCCCGTAATAAAAGACCTAAAAAAAGACCCGTGTATCCCAGTTTTCCCAAAGTCATGGACTTTTTTTATGGGACCCTAAAGATTTGGGGCCTCGGTGTGATTCTTGCAAAAAAGTGATCATTTTGTCAGGCTCATATCTTGGAAATCGTACGGAATTTTGATCTACTCTCTGAGAGAAAGTTGCAGCTCTTATCATAGAGAACATACAAGATTAAAAAAACCTTCATCTTCAAGGACAAAATCGCAAAAAACTTTAAAAAAAATTGATTTTTTTTTACCTTTTTTTCCCGTGTTCAGGTCCATAGGTAGCAAACCGTTCAAAATTCAAGGAAACAATCAACCGTAAAAATGTACCTAAGGTCTCAATAAACAACTTTCTGGAACATATGAACTCCCTAGAAAAGATTCTTATATTGTGTGCTGCGTCCCTTGTTGCGTGTGCTGAGCTTACTGCTCTGCCTGTGCTGCTGCGGTCGGTGAGATATCATAGTATCTCAATGTTGAAATAAACTACAACATTCCCTCAGAAAGTAAATCAAAATTGTGAACGGTTTGCAAGATATTAGCAGGACAAAGTGATCACTTTTTTGCAAAAAGGACACTGAGGCCCCAAATATTTGGGGGCCCATAAAAAACAGTGCATGACTTTAGGGCAAAACTGGGAGACACGGGTCTTTTTTTTGGTCTTTTATCGCGTAGTGGTGTCCGTATATGGTAATATTTCCATGACTTAAAAATGTACACACAGTGTTATCCATGTAATGAACATCTGCGTAACGCTAAAAGTTTTTGTAATAAATGCTGTATTTTGGTTAATGTTAGTTTTCCTAAATTACATTTTAGAAGCTTCAAATGTAATGCAATAAATTAATATATAATATAGTGGATTAGTATAAAATGTAAAAAAAAAATATATGTATATGTATACAGTAAAGCCAATGAATATACATACATATAATGTTCTACATTTACATAGCAATGTATTTTAATATGCAAGTCTGCAAAGATTTATTACCATAGATTTAATAAATTAACTGAAAAATGTTTAAAATATTTATAATTAAATGGCGGTGGCAGGTCGGACACAAAAATAAATTTGCTCAAAAATTAGATTCCTTAGCAAATGCATAAATAGTAAAAAAAAATATTAACAACCCTAATAATCTGGCTACGCTGGCTAATGAATCTTTCAAGCATTAAAGCATAAGATTCATTGGTTGTCATAACTCCAACGCATACAATATGTCATTATGAAAATTGTAGCATATAAAAGTTTTTTATTTTATTTTCGCTAGTCCACTTCTTAAATAACCTTTGCTGTAATAGATGCTAAGGTTACGCGACTGCTACCTCACCTTATTAAAAATATGCAGCTACTACAAAGTGGTACATATCGTAGAAACATCTAAAGCTTTCTCCACCCAGCCAGCAATTCATGTATCCGCCCCACTAAATGCTATATATTTGTGCTGTTATTTTGTGACGTGAAGCGAAAAATCACATCAACTTACAAAACTCTTCGTGCTCTCAGCGCAAACAATTTCGGAATTCTCTGAAGCGTACAATTTGACATTTCTTCCGTTTGGATGTTGATTTGTAATAGCGATTACAAGTTATTTCATTTTCCTTCCGTCGTTATCGTCTTTGTCGTCTGTATTTGAGTTGAGTTAGTGCCAAATGAAAACGGAACGTAAACGAAAAAAAGCTAAAAAGCAAAAAATAAAAATAAAATAAAAGAACGAATCCAAGTGAATGTATAAGGAAATAAATACGAAAAATACGTGAAAAATATATTACAAGAGAAATTTAACATAGCACGGATTATGGAAAATACGGAAGAATTTGCTCGTGGAAAAATGTTAGGTTAAATGAAACTGGATTATAAATGGGAAAAATTCAATTGAAAATCAAGGACGATAGTGAAGACACAAAATTGTCTAATTCATATATCAATTACAAATCAGAAAATATTATTTATTTTTAAATATTTTTTCGCGAAAATGGCAAAAGTTGTCAATTTCAATGAGGCTTCTTCTTCATGGGCTGTAACAGGAAAATGTTAAACAAAATTCAAGAACTTCAACTCCCAACTCTAAAAAAAATTTAGAAAAAATCAATTAGCTAAGACCTGCTGCTGAAAAATGGCCCCGGCAACATGCTGCAGGAACCATGTACAGGGTGAGTCAGTCACGACCCAACGAATTTCACCAGTGTATTTCTTGGCTCATTTCATGAAAATATGTCCACTACGATTATCCCCGAAAATGCAAGTGTGCGAAATGGAAGCGGTTTGAAAATTTTCGGCTTGGTGTTCGGAGGGTGCTAGGGTAAAATTGCTAAGTTGTGAACCAATGGTCGGATTGTGGGAAAGGCCATTAAGATCCCTTTCAGAATCATTAATAAAAAATGAAAAAAAAAATTACAGCAGACAGTTGTCCGAGGCCTTCGGCCACGGACTGTCCCTGCAGGCTGTGTCAGAGACACGGCCATTAAGTTTAACGTAGAATACGCCATCCGATAAGACAGAAAACATATATAACAATAAATTCATTTGCTTATATTATTTATCATTTATTGTTATATATGTTTTCTGTCTTATCGGATGGCGTATTCTACGTTAAACTTAATGACCGTGTCTCTGACACAGCCTGCAGGGACAGTCCGTGGCCGAAGGCCACCAAGCAACGGCATTTGATTCAAGTCCGTTTAAAAAAAAAATATTATGTTAAATTTTTTTAAACTTAATTTAATTTATTAAAAAAGGTTTATCTTATCGAGTCTTCGCATTAGCATTCGAGCGTTGTGTGAAAGTTTTACGCTTTACAATTCAAAATTAATGTTACAACAGCTTTATTGAAGCTTTCGCAAAAAAGCTTTGTTACGTTAGCTTACTGTTTGTTTCACTTTTTACTAGATACATGTTGCCAAGCAACATTAGCTTGCTGTTCGTTTCACTTTTTACTAGATACATGTTCCTAAGCAATGTTGAGCAACCAAAAACACTCAACCAAACACCACACATATGTTTGAGTGTATGTGTTTAAACAATTTTTATTTGAGAAATTAAAATACTAGAAATATATCAACCAATTTGAAATGTATATCAAACGAAAGATAACATCTTCATTTACCTACAAAAAAAATTGTAAAAAAATTCATCTAGCCGTTTCCTCAAATTCAATGAAATAAAGATTACAACAATAAAAACCTGACATGACTCCTCATACCGTAAGGTAAGACGTATTCTACGTCAAAATTTTAAACAACTTTTTTTTAACCGTTTTATGCTATAACCCAATATAGAACCCAGTATTATTCTGCATACTTTTAGGATTTGGTAATTATTACTAGATTTGTACAGTCAGGGACGTATATCAGAGTTGTGTTCTTTCATATTGGCTTTGTCATAGTCATGCCAATGTGAAGTGTGCTGGCTTCAATGGAAGGCATTATGACATAATTACGGCTAAGGAAAGCGGGCTTCTCTGAACATGTTGGAAGTGAAAGGAATTCAATGTTGACTTTTTTTTAGGTTATTGCCATTTGCGTTATTAACAGTATTACCCCATTCTGTGTGCTTGCAGTTCAAGTCTCCCGCTAGTACATAGTAATTTTTGGAATTTTGAAGATTCATAAAATCAAATAGTTTTTGCAAGTCTGCTGGTATTGAATTTATATTGCCGGCTGGATAGTACACACATGTAATAACTAAAAAGTTGTTGCAGTCTACTTTTGTTAAAGTGACTGTAGTATTGTATGTTATTCTTGATTAATATAGCAGTTCCCCCACCCCCTGTTGCATCAATTCGATTTTTCTTATGATTTTATAATTTTTAAATATTACATTGTGTCTATGGTTTAATTTCGTCTCATTTAATAGGACAATATCTACTATCTACCTACTCTTAAAAATTTACATATTCTTGAAAAAAGAACCAATTCTAAAAAAAGTTACCATTTCTTAAAAAATTACTTTTTCATCAAAAAAATATCTTGTTATAAAAAATACATTTTCTTACAAAAAATCCTTTTCTAATAAATAAAATATTACCTTTTTTCTTGAGATAAGTAGGATTTCTGAAAATAAGTAAATATGTAAAATAACCTATTCCTAAAAAGAGTACCACTTCTTTAAAAAGTACCTGTTCTTCCAAAAGTCATACTCTTACGGCTTTTTCTTACAGAAGGTACTTCTTCTTAAAACTAGTACCTTTTCTTTAAAAAAAACCCTATCTTTTAATAAAAGAAGTACCTCTATTTAAAAAAGGACCTATATAATACATATTCCGGAAAATATAATAAAAATACATAACAAAAGTATCTACAAATACATACAAAAGTACCTTTTCTTAAAGATCCATTTACATTATCGTACTTCTCAACGGGCGCTTAATACGTGCTGGATCTAACTAGTACATAATATATAGCGAAAGAAACTTCGTTCCAACCGGGTGTCCCATGACACCGCATGTAATTTTTTTAATTTATTTTACTTTATTTAAGAAGTATTAGTAATGGGTACTACGCCCCTATTGTTTTTAGTAATTTCAAATATACGGGTTTTCATTGAGAGGTAAAAAGAATTTATGTAATCCAACGAAATTTGATTCCAAGCATACTTAATGGCCTGAATTAGTGACTGCTTGTCATCAAATTGTCTACCTCCGTCATAGACCTTACGAGATAAACAACCCCAGACATTTTCGATAATGTTTAGATCTGGCGAATAGGGTGGCCAGTCAAGAATATTAACATTTTGGCTTGCAATGAACTCCTTTACTACTCTAGCGGTTGTGTATAGGGGCATTATTCTGTTGCAATATTCAAGATATGGGATAGTTTACTGTGCTTCGGAAAAGCCGATTCCAATAACGTTTTATAGCTTGCATCAGTCATTTTTGCACTTTGAAATTCAAGATCGATGGTACCGTAGTACGTAATAGCACCCCACACTATAATGCCGCGCTCTCGGCTGTGATGTCGGTTCGAAAAACATTTTTCTTTGCGCAGATCACGGAAATAATAGTTGGAGCCATCAGGCCCCTCCAAAGTAAACTTCTTCTCATCCTCAAATACAATGGTTCTCCAGTCATTTACATGACCTCTTGGGAATTGAAGCCGCTTTTCCTGACAAGGAGCATTAAGTGGCGGCTTTTTTGTAATTTCAGGTATTTAAGATACTCACAGCTCTTAATTACTCTGCGTACTCATGACTTGCTCGCTTCCACTCCAGCTTGACCCCTTATTTTTGACAAGGATAAGGCAGAATTAGAAGCACTGCTGTTGATTTTTCTTTTCTCATATGAAGATAAGGACAATGAAACCCTTTCTTTAAAATTTGTTTCATACCCCTCGGGGTCGTTGATGTAATTGTCGACAACTGTTGGGCTCTGTTCAATTTTTTTAGCTATTGCGTGGTTAGAATATCCTTCAGAACGGTAAACATCGATTTTAGTTTTTTCCGATAGATTTAAAATTTTTTGTTTTGCCATTTTGACTCATAAAATGATTAATATGTAATAAATTGTAATAAAAAAACGCTCCCTACAAAAAATCATCGCTTACTTAAAGAATAATAAAAAAAATAATAACGTTCCTTTATTCAAGTGAACCAAAAATAGTACATTTTTGGTTTTTGTACTTTTTATATAAATTGCACAGAAAATGTTCTTTAGTTAAGAAACCACTATTGTCATGATTTTTTTTATATCACAAGATGTCTAGCTTCCATTTCCATTTTAAAATTCTGCAATCGGTTACAAATTGCCAATAGATACATGCTGCTGAATATGGAACTTGTAGTGCCTTTAAATAAGTGAACCGGAGTGTACAACCATTATTCCGAAGAGTGCCTTTCATCAACTAAACCGCAATCAATCTGGGGACTAATTGCGTATAACGATAATCGTCCAAACGATATCGTTACGTCGATAACGCTGACAATAGAACCATTTAAAATGTATGTGACGCGGAAAATAGAAAGGGTAAAAACCGGTTTTGTTCAGGAGAGCCATTTTAAAGATTTAAATACGTGTATCTTTGGTGTACCATCGCTGAGGGTGTTGGTGTTGGTCTCATTTGAAAGCGACACATCTCATGACGTCAGGAACGTGTTGATCAACCTTGAAAACGCGCGTAGGTCGTCCCTACCTCTTGTTTTGTGTAGTTGGTTTTTACTGTTTTCTACCTAGCGCGCTGTTTCCATGAGTTTGATATCAATTTTGCTCTCGTTTTTTCGAATCCAGGTTTATTTTCTGAAATTATTAATTGTGAATTATAATAAATACTCATTTATAATTCTTTTAAATCGTGAATATCACTCTGTTAGTACGAAAATTTTTTCACATAACCTCACTTTCGTTGACTTCACTTTCATAAAACGCGCATATCTCTGGGAGGGAACACTTTTGGGGCATGGGATCGGTCTCATTCGATGCTCAGATGTTGTCCACATCAAAAAAAAAAAAAGTGAAAATTGATTTTTCTACACTTAGGTCCGTTTCTCTATGCGCTGTCACATATGCGTATATGCACTACCGACAAAACAAAAATGAATTCGATATCGTTTCTTACACAATTAGCCCCCTGGTTCAAGAGAGACGTTTCCTAATGAGTAAAACGAAACTTTGTTTTTGAAAATCCGGTATTAATTAACTGAGTTATTAAAGTTTTTATTAAAAGAAATATAAAATGCCTGCACAACGTTTTTCGTGTTCTTTTTATGCACTTTCTCTTTACTAAAAATTTATAAAAACAAATTTTATAAAAACCGCATAGTTCATTTTTGTTTTAATATAAACTTCAATAACTCAGTCAAGTAATACCGGATTTTTAAAAACAAAGTTGCGTTTTACTCATTGGGAAACGTCACTTTTGAATAAATTCAAGAGTATTACGGTTTCTTTATAAAATAATGTGTGAAATCAACGCCAAAGTTTTTTTTTTATCTATTTATTTTTTTTATCTATTTATTTATTTGCGATCTATTTTTCGACAATAAGCAAATTTGATTATACTTCAACAAATTACAGAGGCCATGCATTCCCAATGGAATGCATGATACTATATATACAATATATTTACTTGTATGATATCAATATTAAATTTCCGTTCATAGCTTTAATTCAGTTAATATGTATGATATAAATTTACATATATACAGTATTTATATTACATTATGTACAATTTCTAAATGGCAGATCTAAAACATGTAGACGTTTTAGGCGCCTTCTTGCAGTTGTTTCATCGAGGAGAGATATTGCCAATGGATTGCAGTGGTCACTAAGTCTTTGTAAGTATGACTCACTGTATCTGCGTAATTCATCTTTAACTGTCATCATTCCAAGGTCACGACGAATTGAATTGTTTTTAACAAACCAAGGGGCATCCGTTATCATTCTTAGTATTTTTGATTGATATCTTTCAATAATATCAACGCTGGATCTGCTAGCTGTTCCCCACAGTTGTGTCCCATAAGTCCATATAGGTTTTAAAATCGTCTTGTAAATAAGTACTTTATTGTTTAAATTGAGCTTTGATTTTCGACCTATAAGCCAATATAGTCTTTGAGATTTTAACGTCATCTGTTTCCGCTTTGCTTTTATATGCTCTTTCCATGTTAACCGCTTATCTAAATGCATTCCAAGGTATTTGACAGAATCATGCTTAGGTATTGCCTCTCCATTGATACAGATTGGTGGGCATTCTCCGCGACGCAAAGCAAAAGCAACATGAGTCGATTTGGAAGAATTTACCTTCATATTCCAATGTTTTAACCACTTTTGCAGGAGATTTATTTCGTTTTGAACAAACATGGAAGCTTCCACTGGACAGGAACTTGTTGCAGTAATCGCGGTATCGTCTGCATAGGTAGCGACTGTGACATCTTGAGTGGTTGGCATATCTCCGGTAAAAACTGTATACAGAACAGGACCGAGGACACTGCCCTGAGGTATTCCAGCTGTAACGCTGAACATTTCTGATCTTTCGTTATTTACTTGTACGTAGAAAAACCTTTCAGACAAGTAGTTTTTGAAAAATAAAAAGAATGGAGCCGGTAAATCTCTTTTGATTTTGAATAGTAATCCTTGGTGCCATACTCGATCGAAAGCTTGTTGTATATCGAGGAATATAGCCGAACAGTACATTTTATTCTACAGAGCGCCAGTTATTTCATTCACAATTCGATGACATTGTTCAGGTGTGCCATGTTTGTGCCTGAAACCAAATTGATGTTCAGGAATAATATTTCTTTTCTCCAATTCTGGTAATAATCGCACTAGGAACATTTTTTCAAATATTTTTGAAAAAGTTGTAAGAAGACTTATTGGCCTGTAAGATGACACTTCTGTTTCCGGTTTGCCTGCTTTATGGATCATTATAATTTGTGACAATTTCCATTGTGAAGGAAAATGGTTTAATCTTATAATTGCATTATATATTGCGGTCAAAAGCAATATGCACTTTTTGGAGAGCATGCACACTACATGACCATTAATCATGTCGTAACCTGGAGATTTCTTTTTATTCAATTTTCGAATTTCATTTTCCACTTCTGTAGGCGAAAAATGTTTAATTGGGAGATCCATTTGGCATGGGCCATCCAAAAATGATTGAACTTCTTCATTCTCTTCATCTGTGCTAAAGCAAAATGGCTTAAATGTGTTGGCTAGGTGTAGAGCAAAGCATTCTGCCGTTTCCTTATCGGACCGACACCAGGAACCATCAATATTCTTTATGAGGGTAACAAAATACCTATTTGCTAGAGACTTCTCATATTTTCGTATATAATGTATGTATATACGATATCGTTTGAAAGGCCTAAGTTTTGGCTTTTTCAAATACGGTGAGAAAATGAAAATCGGTTGATAACACTGTGAGACAAAATTAGATTTGTTTCAAAATGATGGAGTTCTGTCAACGGATTGTCAACGCGTTCTGCCAGATCTGATCATTTTCGCCCCTCGGAACTTTTCTGCAACATATCAGCATGCATAATTGTGTGTTCCTTACTTCTGAGGTACAAACTATGTTCAGAAGTTTTATAGAAACGATTCAGATAAACATTCTTGTGGAACAAATTAACCCTCTAACTGTCACGTATAACCACAATTTTTACTTTTTTTTTGAAAACTCGCAAAAAACTGCTCGACAATGACGGGGGCGTGGTCAAAATGTTCTACAAAAATATTCAGCAGCCTGCATATTTTGCAATTTGTAACCGATTGTAGAACTTTAAAATGGAAATGGAAGCCAGGGACCTTGAGATATAAAAAAAGCATGACAATAGTGGTTTCTTTACTAAATAACTTGTTTTGAGCAATTTATAAAAAAATGTCTAAAAATGTGCTATTTTTTTGATTCACTTGAATAAAGGGACTTTTACTAATTTTAATGAAAAACAGTTTTTCTTGTTTTTTTTTTGGAACGAAGTTCCTTATCGCACGTTGCGGGTTGGGGCTAAATGCAAAAATTACAGCAGACAGTTGTCCGAGGCCTTCGGCCACGGACAACTGTCTGCTGTAATTTTTATATTTACCAACGGCATTTGATTCAATTCCTTTTAAAAAAAAAAATATTATGTTCAATTTTTTTAAACTTAATTTAATTTATGTATTTTAATTAATATTTTTATTGAAATAAGTTCTGCGAATGTTGAGAGGGCCGCCCTAATATTAAAAAGGTTTACCTTATCGAGTCTTCGCATTAGCATTCGAGCGTTGTGTGAAAGCTTTACGCTTTACAATTCAAAATTAATGTTACAACAGCTTTATTGAAGCTTTCGCAAAAAAGCTTTATTACGTTAGCTTACTGTTTGTTTCACTTTTTACTAGATACATGTTGCCAAGCAACATTAGCTTGCTGTTCGTTTCACTTTTTACTAGATACATGTTCCTAAGCAATGTTGAGCAACCAAAAACACTCAACCAAACACCACACATATGTTTGAGTGTATGTGTTTAAACAATTTTTATTTGAGAAATTAAAATACTAGAAATATATCAACCAATTTGAAATGTATATCAAACGAAAGATAACATCTTCATTTACCTACAAAAAAAATTTTAAAAAAATTCATCTATCCGTTTCCTCAAATTCAATGAAATAAAGATTACAACAATAAAAACCTGACATGACTCCTCATACCGTAAGGTAAGACGTATTCAACGTCAAAATATGAAATCGCCGAGATACGGAGCTTTAAAAAAAATCCAATAAGTGTTCGAACTCACGGGCGATGTGTTAACACCTTTTTGTTACACGGCATCTGCTCGATTTCTCTGAACACATTAGTAAATGTTATTTGTTATATGATGACGGCTACATTTAAGTAAGTGCAAGCACATGTGTCATTATTTCCTTGATTAATACTTTTTGTTTTATTCCAACAACAAACAAAGCGAATGCAAAGCAACAGACACATGAACATACATACATACATTCATATGTTCGTACATACGCTACTCAAGTTCACACAATTTTCGTTACTCTCTTGCTATCTCATTTTTATTATTCTCTTTGCTCTGAGAGTGCTCCGCACCCATCCAAGTATGACAATCTGTGTTTCGCAATCGGACAAATCTGTGTTCTATATAGGGGTGGGTCACCCTTATCATTTAGGGGTATGAAAAATAGATGTTGGCCGATTCTGAGACCTACCCGATATGCACAAAACAATACAAATTCATACAAATCGGTCCAGCCGTTTCGGAGGAGTTTAACGGCAAACAATGTGTGATCGCAGTCGGGCAATCTGTGTGATCGCAGTCTCACAATCTGTGTGATCGCAGTCGGACAAACTGTGTTTGGATGTATTCACTTTGTGAATTTAGGCCGTACCTACGCCTATAGATGTTAACACATCAAAAGAAAATTAGAAAAAAGACATAAGAACGTGCACATAACATCAATTTTCTCATGCAGATGGCAGATAACTTATATTTGTTTTCTCCTACCTCTTACCTTTCCAAATTTTAAATAATTTATAAAAACATTTATTTCAATATTATTTCTCTTCCAAAAACAAAAAAAAAATTTGCATTTCAGTCAAATGGCCATAACTTAGGAACAGTTAGACCTATGGGCTTCGTTTAGGGCATTTTGGAAAGATAAGAGGTAGTGCTATTTTTTAAGAGAAAAAAACCGTCTGCCATCTGGAAGGGAAAATTGAGGTTATGTGCAGTTTCTTATGTCTTTTTTGCTAAATTTTTTTTTGAAAGCTCCGTATCTCGGCGATGTCACTTTCATAATTTTTTTTAATGATTGTGAAAGGTATCTTAATGGGCTTTCCCACAAGCCCAAAAACAAAAAAATCCGGTCACTGGTTCAGAACTCTTCAAACCTCTGCCATTTCGCCCCCTTGCATTTTCGGGGATGGTCGTAGATGGACATGTTTTCATGAAATGAGCCAAGGAATAAACTGAACCACCCTGTATTAGACCGGCTCACATTTACGGTGAGGAAAAACGGTTTTTTGTCCACTGCTCAAAATGTACCTTGGTTTGTTTTTAGATGACTCCCAAAATATTCTACCATTAAGAACTACTGAGCTGGACCCTTTTTAAAACAGGTATTTTGTTTTAGTTTTTCGAAGAAATTTTGTACTTTAGCTAACGACAATGTATGGAATATTAGTATCAATGGAAAGTGGTTTTTATGGCTCCTCCAACAATATATAAAACATGTAAACAAATCATTGTGGTTAAGCGGAAAAACCCGTAACATTCAAACATTGATGGGGGTTTTTAATTAGCATTGGATATTAATTTGCAAACGAATTACCATTGATCGAAATGAAATGCAATGAAAATGCAGGTTGAGGAATCGGATGTCAATTGTAATGAAATAAGCACCTGAAGACATCGTAGTGCTCGTTCCGACGAGAATATCGCAGCGATGGCTGAAGATTTTGCAGATGAACCGCCAATTTTGACTCGACAATATTTGCCTCTGCAGCGCATATTGGTGGAAGATAATAAAATGAAAAAATCCCCAACATTTAGTCTATCATTTTTCAAATTATTTATAAGTTTTCTCAAGGTTCTGAAAATAGGTGCGAATAAGTTTTCTCAAGGTTCTGAAAATAGGTGCGAGTTTCAGTGGTCACCTTCGCATTCGGTCCAAGTCTCTTACCGACGAGCAACTTGTTCAGGCTTGGAAATAGAAAGTAGCCATTGGAAGCGAAACTCGGAGAATATGGCGCCTAAGACAGCAATTCAGAGGTTCGAATTTCCAATTTTGAATTTGCATTTGCTCTGGCAATTCAAATGCAGGTTGTGGAAACAGATGCCAATTGTAATGAAATATGGGAGTGTTTTAATTATTTTGAATTTGTTTGACTGCTGGCAATTCTGTTTTTAAAGTGTTTTATATGTAGAGGTTTGTTGTTTCGATAGGTATTGCGTCGTAGTACTATCAAATTCATAAACCTGTACTGTATAAAATATTTGAAAACCAAAATTGTCAATATGAAGGAAATGCTTTGAAAATAAATATAATTGCCAATGGTATTGATTTTTTTTGAATTTGCATTTTCAATTTGGAATTCAAATTAAACAACAAATTATAATTGTCATATAATTAATTTGCCCCATATATGGCTACAATGAATCCATGTTTCTTCCATGGTTTCGAAACAACGAAAAATATCCTTCGGATTGCGATTGAACATCTGCTAGCAGTCCTTTGAAGTAGTCACACGGTTGCGCTTATGGTCAAGTGTGAATTATTGCGGCACCCATGGTGTAGGTGGCTTTTTCATTTTCCAAATATTCATGCCAAAAGTGCTGTACTCATTTAGCTGAGATCCCTACAACCTCAGCCACCTCACACACTTTTATTATCCGATCGTTGAGTATCATAGATTTTATAGACAATTTCTGGCGTAACATCGTCTTTTGGGTGACCTGAAAGTTCGGCGTCACATGTGCTGGTACGACAACTCCAGATTTCAATGGACCATTTTCTGTCTATAGAAATTGATGGTGCAGGGCATCATAGTATTTATGAAACCATTCCTTGGTTTCGCTGATGGTTTTTTACTCGAAAAAGATTTTTTGATGCATCCACGAAATTCACATTTTTCCGTTTTTATCGAGATTCACGAGGTTGTTTTCTTTCAATGGTTGGCAAAAACAAACTACATGACGCGGCTTTCTTACGATTTGAAACTAATTTATTAGCCGATGGTAGTTGGGAGCAACCGTCGATGATGTAATGGTTAGTTTGCGCGCCTCTTGTACGTGAGATCCTGGATTCGGTCCCTGCTCTGAACACCTTATATTTCTTTCGACAGTGAACACCTCACAGTGATGGCGACTCCATCGAGTATTTAGCTTTTAAAAATTCCATTCGGAACCGGTGTAAAACTGTACGTCCCAATCAGTGAGTATAAAATCTATTTCAGCGTGATCAGTTGAGAGGCGATTGTAAAATTTAAATCAGATTGAAAATGATAGTTTCACGTCTTTTAATAGTAAATACCATTTATTACACTGTAAAATATCACGACTATTTTATAAAAAAAATAAACGAATTTTTTGTTCTAACATTGTTCTACATGTTTAATACTACGGTGTAAAACGGGAATGTTTAAGGATAATGTATATCTTTAATTGCTTAAATGCTTTGAAAACTATCCAGGATATGGAATATTTATTATTAACAACCAAATCAAAATTGACCTGTCTGCGGCTAATTTTGCGTGCAAACCAAACTGTTGGTCATAACTCGGATTCTGGGAGTGTATGGGGTGGTCTCTAAATGGGTGTGCAATCTCCTCAAAGAGACCAATAATATGTGGTATCACAATGGACAAAATTGTCTAAGTGGCACGATTTATCGGAGGTCACCAACGTCTTTACGCGCGTTGTATGTAGACGAAAAGGCTTCGTCGCAGAAATTAAACAAGATTTGTACATCCCAATATACAATTTTTTTTACAGTTTGAAAATAAAATAAATTTGATTCGAGATTTTAACTACGTTATTTGGCTTAAGGAGTTCCATTCCATTCCATTCCATTATTTTATAAATTTTTCTAATACACTAATTTGTAATTTGTTCTAATTGTGCTTTGGACCTTTTTTACATCCATGGACTAACACAGCAGTGACCCTTCAATAGGTAGTCGACCAAAATCATACTTACCCTATTTATTACATATTTCAGTAAAGGAATAGATTTTTGACAAAGTTGTGGTATATACAGGCTGAAAAATCTAAATTTTTTTGTTGTGTGGATGCAAATATTAGATGTTTTGTAATTTATCACAAATATAACTTAATTGTGTCCAATACTTTGAGTTGGCTACTCAATAATACATGTTGACGACACAATGATAAATATATATTTTTGTGAGCCAAATATGGCTTTGTTTCTTGAAAACGGATGAAAACAAAAACGAGACAGACGAGAAAGTAACAGAAAAAAACAGTAGACCATAAATTTGTGAAATCAGTGATTGCAAACATATACATGGTTCCTGCATAATGGTAAAGAGGCCAGGTTTTTCAGCGTGTACAATTTTCTACTAAAATATTCAATCAAGGCCAAGTGAAACCGAACTCTTATCTGGAATAGCATCAGGGTCCAGGTTCCTTGAGCGTATACGAGTATAAAAGTTGTTTTTTTAAGGCCGATAGAAATTTAAATTGTAAAAATTAAATTTTAAACAAAAAAATAGTTTAGTTCCATAGATCATTATATGGCATTGACACATGGAAACGATTTCGGAAATATGGTCACCGCGGCTGCTCATGACGCATCGCATACTTGACGTCAAATTTTGGGTCACTTTTTCGAGCACTGCTGGCTGTTTGTGACGAATAACACGAACAATTGTGACATCCAAGGCTTCAATTGTTGCTGGTTTATCAGCATAAACCAGTGACTTCCAATAGACTCATAGGAAATATAACAATAATATATCAATATATAAAATAAATAAAATATAATATAAATAAAATAAATAAAATTAAAATAAGCAAAATAATAATATAATATACTAAGAACAGATACATTCGATTCGAAATCAACTTATGGCCAAATTTTGGTTTCAATAAATCGATGGCTGCGTCCGCCAGATCTCACCCGGATCCATGTCATCCATATTTTCAAACAAAAAATCATTGATCACGGTGCGGTAACGGTCTCCATTGACCGTAACGTGAGTTCCGGCTTAATTTTTGAAAATGGGCTGCGATGATTCTACCAGTGTGTAAAACGCAATAAACGGTTCATTTTTGGCGTAGGATACGTCTTACCTTACGGTATAGGGAGTCATGTCAGATTGTTATTGTTGTAATCTTTATTTCATTGATTATGAGGAAACGGCGAGATAACTTTTTTTAAAAATTTTTTTGTAGGTAAATGAAGATGTTATCTTTCGTTTGATATACATTTCATATTGGTTGATACCTTCCTAATATTTAAATTTCTCAAATGAAAATTGTTTAAACACATACACTCAAACATATGTGTGGTGTGTGGTTGAGTGTTTGAGTTTGTAGCGTGAACACAAACTATGCTGCTGTTTTAGTGTGGACACAAACCTTCGGCTGTTGTTTTGATTGATGAAATATTGAAATTTCGTATATTTACTTATGTATTTAAGTGAAACAAAATGTTAAATGTGAATTTGAATTTAACATGGATATATAATTATAAAAAATATAAATCAAATTGATTTGCGTCTGTTATTTATCATTTATCCTTACTCTTTTAATTTAAAAACATATTTATCCTATTTTTCCGACCATAAGCTTATGTATATTATCAAAAGTAACTATCAAATAAATAAATTCATTTGCTTAAGTTATTTATTATTTATTGTTATATATGTTTTCTGTCTTATCGGATGGAGTATTCTACGTTAAACTTAATGGCCGTGTCTCTGACACAGCCTGCAGGGACAGTCCGTGGCCGAAGGCCTCGGACAACTGTCTGCTGTATTTTTTTTGGATGTAATGGAGTCTGTAGGGTCTGTCGTGTATTGGTTTCACTCCATAGCATAATTTCGCGGTAAAACGTCGTGTCAGGTACCATCCGCACAATCGGAGAAAGAACGACGCATTTGATGATATCGGTGGTTTAACTCCTGCACCACCTGGATTTTATACGGGCCCAAGATCTTTGTGCAAAATTGTCCATGTATTGATCGGACAGAGCCCCAATTCCTGCGACCGACAAAAAATCGATAAAATTGGATCTTCTTCCACACTTTCGTTTACAGCGTCGATATTCTCACCAGTATGCACATTCCTTCGACGTGATGGTTTGGCATGATTTAGAGAGAGTACATCTGCACAGTTCCACATATTGCTTGTGTAGATGGACTTTATGTGCGTCATAAAAATCACGAAGTCTTCTGTGAGACTATTCATGTTGATTCTAATCATAAAAGTCGAAAAGTGAGCTCAGCGTGATAGTTCGTTTGACAGCAAACCCTTTCATAAGATTTATCTATGCAAAAAAAAACACGCTTTACTCCTCTTGAAAATGTCGTTCACAAACTTTGTAGCTTTGCCTTCTTACCTGTTCCTGTGGGCAACTGTATAGTGGCTTAAATTTTTTGCACTCCTGCAAACTTTTAATATTCACTCCAGCAAACTTTTAATTTCAAATATTCTAGTTTGAAAACATTTTCATTTGGAATCAAATTGAAAATCAAATCAATTGAATGTTTAATAATTGTTATAATTTTATATGTTTTTTTGGGAATGAAAAATCTCATGTATTGTTTTCAACGCCACCTATAAAGATGTCCATTGCACTAAGAATTCCTCCCCACTTGCGCTTCAGCTATTATTTTTAATATGTGGTATAAAGCAACATAGATCTGAACCGTGTTTATGGAATGGAAAATAAGGTACGAAATGTGCCACGTTTGAACAAAGCGTCTCCGATTTTTGATTCTCATTTGCAGGGGGTTGCCATATGGGGAACTAATTTTCTTTGGGCTTTTAAATGGTCTTTGAGCAGAGTAATATAAAACTGACGGAAACAATAAACAAAATAAATCGGTTTTTAGTTAATAACTGAGAAGTTCATTCCACAAACTTAGAAGGTCAAGAAAATTTTTCTAAGTGAAAAGGGTTGGCATGACTAGTTTCGAATTCCGTGAAAAGTTCATGCCTAACTACTACTGTGGTTGATATGGTACGCCAATATTGTAACGTGGTTTTGCAAAAGGCTAAGGTAGGCTCAGCCGTGTTCAGGGTCTTTCTGTAGGATCCAGTAAAGCTTCCGAAATAAGTACAGTATGGGGTACCCTTCTCCGGAGTTTTTTTTTTGCATTAATTTAGTATAATTTTCAGAACTTAGTATAACTATATATGTGAATACATACATTCTTTTTCTTCCTAGTATCCAATTGACATTTCTAGGATTATGTGTCTTAAATATCGTTTAAGTAAGATATTTGGCCAGCCCACTTTCTCTTTTGCAGTTAAATATTCTCGTTAATTAGTTTATATTGGGAAAAAGGACAGAAACCCATATACTCTTTTCTTCTCTCCGGAGTTTGAATTCAGATTATTTATTAGTTTTCGTAGGGTACAAAATCATTTAATTTAAAGAACCAACATCAATTTAGCCACTCGTTGAGAACACTCTTCTGGGAATGATTGAGGATACCCTTCTGGGAATGGTTTGGCAACACTCCATTGGGTTCGGTCTGAGAACGCTCTTCTGGGAACGGGTTGACACTACTCTACTGTTAAGGGTGGCAAATACCCCTCTGGGAATGGTTTGGGACAATCCGTTGGGTTGGGACTGATGTCACTCTTCAGGGATTGGTTTGACAACAGCCTTCTGGAAGCGCGGTTACGAGTACCCTTCTGAGAATGGTTTGAGATCACCCCGATGGGTTCGGTGTTAGAGCACTGTTCTGGGATTGGTTTGACAACACTCTTCTGGGTACGGTTGAGAATACCCTTCTAGCAATGGTTAGAGAACACTGCGTTGGGTTCGGCATGAGACCACTCTTCTACGAACATTTCGACAACATTCTTCTGGGAACGGTTGAGAATACCTTTCTGGGAATGGTTTGAGAACACTCCGTTGGGTTCGGGTTGATAGCACTCTACAGGGATTGGTTTGACAACACTCCTCTGGGTACGGTTGAGAATACCCTTCTGGGAATGGTTAGACAACACTGCGTTGTGTTCGGTCTGAGAACTGCTAAAAACCGGTTCGGTTCGTCCTTCAATACGGGCAACTTATATTCGGATGGGCTGAACTGGATCGGGAATCGGATTTACATCAGTTGATATCATGAATATGGGCATTTCCGCAGAAAGGTCCACCTTTTGTCACATCACGTCACCCTCGTTAATTGCTTATATTTTAGGACCAGTTTCATTGATTGTTTTCTGATCTGTTATTCAATATAGAGCTTCTTACATTCTGTATTTAGTATAAGAATAGAAAACAATCGAACTTCATGGTCCTAAAATATAAACAATTAACGAGGGTGACGTGATGTGACATAGGGTGGCACTTTCTGTGGAAATGCCCATATGCGGAATAGTCAGCCGAAGCCGCTATGGTAGAATGGTTAGCCGAGGCCACTATTTTGGAATAGTCAACCAAAGTCGCTATGGTGGAACAGTCAGCCAAAGCCGCTATATAGGAATAGTCAGCCGAAGCCGCTATGGTGGAATTGTTAATCACAGTTTTACTCTTGATTCCTTTCGTAATTAAAGTCCCGAAATCTATGATCGTATCGGGTTGTGCGCTGGCAAGCGACTAACTCATGACGCTGTGCAACCTCAATATTAATTACTCTGGCTATATTGACGTGATTGAGAATTAGAGCGAAACATTTGTTCTTGTGTAGTTGCATGTGTGATGCTGTGTGTATATATTATGCCGTCGACAGAGTTTGCGTGTCTATCAGTCAGTTTGGTTGTGTCACACATGAGGTTAGCTGGTTGAAGTGTTTGGTGTGAGTGATGGATGTTGTGCATAATGTTGTGAATGGGGTGTAGGGGAGTGAATGGCGGTGAGTGTAAAGAAGATTAACTTAAATTATGTACGGGTGGATTATGACGTCATGTTATACAATACTTTTGATTTTTACTCCATTTCAGCGCCGTAAGTAGATGTGTCTTTTGTAATGTGCAAGTCCTAAGACATATCTAAATATGCGACAAATGGATACCTTCGATACATTCATCTCTCGCGACAATATTTTTGTTTTCGAAGTGGACTTTGACGAATTCTATTCTGTACGGCTTTGACGGCTCTGGCAGTTCGCACACTGCCGGAAGTCTAGATCTCCGACTGTCTGCGAGTATCCAGAAAGAGTTTCACAGGACAGTAAACAAAATTGTGAGTGAACCAGAGCGGGTGCAATAAATGGCGCCAGTTTCCGTTCAATATTTCAATACCATAATTTTAAGTAATGGGCGCCAAAAAGTTTTTACGCGAAAATGCAGTATAAATGCCAGTTGTAAAAAATCTTTCACGATAGGGAGAGTATGAATATTAGAGAGTAAACTCTAATATGCCACACTTTGAAAAAAATCGCCCCAGCAACATATCGCAGGAATAATATATATGTTTGTAAGCATTGCTTTCATGAATTGAAGATCTGTTACTTTTTTATTTCTTAGTTGTCTGTCACTGTTTTCTTTTCAGCAGTTTTCAATATACAAAGCCACAGTTGGGTCACGAAAGCGTATTTTAATACCTATTAATCAGTGTGTCCCAAACATGTAATATTGAATAGCAAACACAATGCGGACACAAGTATACTATATTTGCGGCAAGCTACAAACACTTTATATTTGCATCCAAACAACTAAAAAATACATATTTGTTAGCGTGCAAGTAGTAGAGATAGAAGATCCCTCAGGACCAACACACACTGAAAAAGTCAATAATTCCAAAACAAGAATAGAAAGATTTCTTGCTCCCGTGTTTTTCTTTTCTTCTTGCCATCTCGCAAACTTTCAGTACTTTTAGGTGAGATTTTAATCTATATCATAGGGTCACATTTTCAGTGAGTATAGGTTTTTTGATAGATTGCAAGACGAAGAAGAATTAAAACTGAAAAATTAACATTTTTCATCGAAATGGAGCAACTATTATTATGCGTCGTTTATTATTCATTCGTCATTCTTAAACAGATGCTTCAGTTTTAAAACACGCTTGCGCTAACGCAGTAATAAAACATATTCATGGCAGCGATAAAATACATTCATCGCAACAATGAAACACAATAATCACAGGTATAAAGCAGAAGAATCATTTTCAGTTAAAGCAATTATTTTCGATGCGACAAGTCCGCTTCGATGAAAATGTACACTGAGGAGACAAACAAATTTATGCGTTCAAAGATGTTTTTCCTCTAAGTATAGTTCAGTGTACAAGTTTGTACAATATTTTCTTAATTTATAATTCAAATTTATATGAATGTTGAATTGAATGAACGCTGAAAAATCTGCCTTTGTTTTTTGTTTGAATGCAAATATATCGTGTTTGTAGCTTTCCGTAAATATAGTATACTTGTGTACAAACACATTGTGTTTGCTCTTCGATGTTACATGCAGGGAACATAATCATAAATACGATGTATTATATGTTTTTGTGACACAAATTTGGGTTTGTTTTTTGAACACTTCTGAAAGCAAAAACGTAGCAGACAACAAAGGTTTTCAATTCATGAAAACAATGATTGCAATAATATTCATGGTTCCTGTAATATGTAATATGTTTTCAGCGAGTATATGCCGAATAACAAAGATTTGAGACGTGACTCGCCGTGTTTCCTGCTGTTTCGTGGGACTTGTTCCTCAAGCTCGTGCAGAATCGGCATTTTTCAATGTCACATAATGTTGTGCACCAGACAAGCATCCTATGCCCGTTGGTATTTGAAAGCAGTTTAATATTCTTAACGTACAATGACAAACTTTTTTTTCTCGAGTGTATTGGATTCTTTAAAGTCCTGCTACCCGTATTATTTTTGGCAAGTGTTTACTGTTCTCCACTACTAGGATTGCCACTTCTGCAGCTTCTTCTGTTTCTACCGTTGCTATGGCAATCGTAGCTAAATCAACTTGTTTGTAGTCATTGTAGTTGCTAGTCCTGATGTTGTCATTGCTGCTGTTGCTGCTGCTGTTGCTGTTGCTGCTATTGTTAACTTCTTAGCATAACAAATGCCAGGCAAATTACAGCAACATAACACGTTGTTGCAACTTTAATACAAAGTACTCCCTTTCTTTCTATCCATAGCATCATGGCCAGTAGAACCCGCAGCATGTAGTCTTGAATTGCCACAATTTGTTTTTACATTTGATTCTTTGTTTGTTTGCAGCGGCAACATTCTCGGTCGTCTTGGATTCTGGTACGTCCTTTTCAATTGTTTCTTAAATTTTGGGTGTATGCGTTTACCTTCAGTATGCTTCGGTCGTATTTCTATTCGCCTTCATCTGGTGCCACAAGATGTTGCTGCATAGATACGTATGTATATTCCAAGTGGACCAATTGCAAATGGGGAAAAGTACATCAGCGCAGTGGAATAGGTCCGTGAAAAGTTATTTGCCACGCATCGTCAGTTCCGTTAATGTTTATTTTGTATATTTTTCCAATTATTATTCAGAATTTAAACGATACCATTTGAAGTTATGTAAATGATGTTCTCGCCATGCCAAATTATACTCACTTTCGCAATTCACCATTTGAATTCAAACTTTGTGAAATTTTAATGTTCAATATGGGAAATTTGAATATAATTTATGGGTAGCAGATGGAAGATCAATATACTGCTTCATATTTGGTATTTACTTTCATATTGTACGATCCGAACTATTCGTTGAAGTTTATGAATACGATAATGGGAAGCCATCGATTATTTAAGGTAAAATGAAACAATGGGTTTGCACTGCACTGAAAACGGTAGAAGGTACTCATGTTATAGTTACTAATACAAATTAGTAATCTTTCACTTTTGTGTTTTTGTTGTTGTTAGTTTTGAGAAAAACGAGCAAAATAATTATTTATTACTGAAATTATTATATTTATAGATGTTGTTTTTCGACCTTATTTTCGTTGTTATTTATTGTATTTCTTAGTTTTCCGGCTCACAGTTCATATAAACATCGAAATACAATGTGAAAAATTCGGTACAATTCAAAGAGATGGTGACGAATATGGAAATACAGGAAGATGAGGTTATGTTCTCTTTGCATGTTGTCCCATTATTCCCCAGTATTCCGATTGATTTCGCCCTACCCGATATAGAGGAAAAATGGCCAGAGATACAGAAGTACACAGATATGAAGAGAACTTTATTTATGAAAGCTCTACAATTTTGCATTAAGGACAACCGATACTTCAATTATAAGGATAAAATTTATCAACAGAATAAAAGTCTCCCGATGGGATCATCGGCATCACCAGTGGTTGTGGTGGAGCTACTGGATAAATGGATGGAAAAATGTGATATTAGACCTAGGATACTAACGAAATATGTTGACGACCTATTTGGAATAATTAAGAGCAGTGCAATAGATAACATTCTGACTATATATTAAATTCACTATTGAAAAGGAAACAGAGTGAAAACTTCCTTATTTGGACACCCTAATAATACGAAAGGGGAAACAGATTGTTGATAGATTGGTACCAAAAACCTACGGCCTCTGAAAGATTAGTCAATTTCCATTCAAATCAACTGCGGATAATTATTATGACAATAATGGCAAAATTAGGAACATATTAGGACAAAATAGCTTAACAAAATGCACAATAGAACGACTTCTGGGGAAAGTAAGACAAAAACCCAATCAGGAGACAAACCCAATTATACATAAATCTGTTATATACATACCGGGACTTTCTGAAAGATTGAAAAAATCAAATTTTATTGGTGATAAAAAAAAAAATAAATGGTTTCCCATTACATCCCATGAAGGGACCGGGGAGAACTTCTCACAACCACTGAGCTGTGCGCTTTCCAGTTTTCACTCACTGATTGGGACCTACAGTTTTACACCGATTCCGAACGGTATTTTGAGAAGCTTTTTCATGGCTATATACTCGATAGTGTCGCCGTCACTATGCGAGGTGACCGCCGCCGAAAGAAATTTGAAGGTGGTCAGAGCAGGGTTTGAACACAGGATCTCATGTACAAGAGCCGCGCACACTAACCATTGCACCACCGACGGCCACTTTCTTGGTGATACCAACTACAAAATTGCGACGAATCACACACTCCAAAGTTTTATATGAAATCAAATCTTATATATAAGATAAAATACAACGGAACTACAAAGAACAATTTGAGAACAAGAATAGCAGGTCACAAATCCGATATTAAGCAAAGACATAATTCTAACCACAAAACGGCGTTAACGGCACACTGTGCGACGTTAAACCATGATGCCAATTTAGAGAATGTGAGAGTATTACAATGTGAGAACTACTATAGAAAACGTCTGACGCTGGAGATGCTACACATAGTACGCAATACACCAACAACACAACGTATAAACCATAAAACAGACGTCGAGAACTAGGCGCAAAGTTACACCTTTCTAACAAGAAAAGTAAACAGAGTTCGATGACAATGGATTAGTTCAGTAACAAACGGATGACGGAGGGTAGCGGTCGCTGCGCTACTTTACTTACATGTTGTGTTGTTCTCAAGTTTTTTCGTTGGTTAGAATTGAAAGTATTTTTGTTTTCCGAGTTTTTTTTGTTTATTTGTAACCTTCTGTATCGCCTATATGTAATGTACGACATATATATTTCAGAATTCCTGATGATGTCTTTCGACGAAAGACGAAATATTAAAAAATAAATTAAAAATATATACAACAAAATTGACCTCGACCCTAATTATTTAATAATTAGGATCTAAATAAAAAAAAAATAAATTAAAAAAAAACCGACAGGCTTCGTCCTGAATTTTAGTAGGGGTAACGCAAAAAAAAAATAGCGTATACCACTCAGTGATAATGTAGCTTCTACTGGTGAAAGAATTCTTAAAATCGGATGAGTAGTTTAGAAGTAACAAACTAATAAACTCACAAACATTTTCTCTTTATAATAGCCGTGTTTTCATTACAAGCTAGCGAATATCGCTTGCTTGCTAGTAACCAAAACGCCAATCTAGCGATAATATATTATAAGATATATAATCGTCTTGATCTAGTGCATGGTTTGTAGTTATTCTTGAATATGTGTATATTCTTCTCCTTGTCTTTGGCTCAAAATGAGTATATCCAACACTGTTTTTCTGATTTTTTCATGCTGGCAACTTTCTGCCTTTTTCAACCGGAAATATATATAATCGTGTAGCTCTAGCGCATGGTTTGTAGTTATTCTTGCAAATGTTTATATTTTCCTGTTTAACGATAACAATATCCAACACACTTTTCCTGTTTTTTTCCTACCGATAACTTGATGCCTCCTTAGAACTGAAATGGAAGCAGTAACTGCAAGTGCCGCTTAAAATCGCTTAGCTCTTAATACAAAATAAGTGATAATCCAATTGTTGACTGGTCATCATCTTTGATCAACAATCAAACATTATTTAAACTCTGAATTAATTTTTTAGGTTAACAGTTGATTGTTGATTAAACAGCCAGAGTCAGACATATAAACTAAGATCAAGTGACCATATGATTTTGATAGAAAACAAAAAGAACAACAAACACAAAGTTTATTCAATTGTTAATGTGACCAATTATTATCACCATCCTAGTTAAAATGACAATAAAAACGTATCATTTAACTCGTATTGCAGTCAGAGCTTCATTTCTGCTCAAATACTATCCAATTTCATTAAGGGTAGTATTCTAAAAGTCCCGAAAGTGAATGTAAACGCAAAAGCTAACGCGAACGCCAAAATCAAAAAATGGTAGTTTATATATCAATTAGCGCTTGCGTTTGTTTAGCTGTCACTGACATATGCGGTTTATAGAGTTGCCAAACTAAAATAAACAATTATAGATCAGAAAAAGTTATATTGAGTGAAATGAAAGAGATTACAAAATTTAGCTCTATTTCAGTCGATCAAAAGATTTTAAGATTGCCATTATTTATAATACTGCAAATACCAACTATATTCACATAAAATTTGTGAAAAACCTATGTTATTTTGGGGTTCAATGTCCAATAAATTTCCCCATCTATATTAAATTAGTTGTCTTTTCAAAAACACGTGCCATTTGGCGGTATGTATTGATTGTAATGTATTGGTTCCTTTGTTTATTATTGTCAACATCAACTGATGTCTATAATTTTTAAATATAATTATAATAGTTTTGCAACGCATTATTTATTTGAACCTTCCATTTCTAATTTTATTACTGTAAATAAGAATTTTAGAGCGGAAACATAAATTATTTAAAAAAAAAAGTTTGAGCTCTATCCGTCGAATGCATTTCAACCAAAATTGGCATCTACTTATAAGCAATGAAATGCAAAATAAATTTTTCTTTAAATTTGTAATTTCTTCAACTAACGCAAAGAACTGTGGCGTGTTCAATTTGACAGCTGAAGTGATCAAAAATGTTGCGATGCGTTTTATAAACTACCCATTAAATAACGTAACACAACGCAGATAGCCACCGAACAGCTGTAACGTGTTATAAACTACCAAAATGACAAAAGTGACGCGAAGTGACAGAATCACGACTTATAGAATACCACCCTAAATATTTTGAATTTTATCACTTCACTTTTCTTTTGCAAATGGCGTCAGTTTGATGCATTGTAACGATTAGCCGATAAATGTATGAATACCGGTTATTTTTCCTAGCATTTGCCACACTGTTGCCACATTGTAGTAATATTATTTGAGAAAGCACTGAAAACTCTTTTCGTATTTAAAGTTTTAAAGTTTAAGTCGAGTCTAAAACATTCCCAAAACTAATTTGGTCCGTTTTGGTTACAAGAACTGCAATTTTTAGTTGAAGCCACAATAATAAGAAACAAATATGTCCTGTCAATCGAGTTCTAGCAATCAAATTGTCCCGTCGAGGTGCATATTCTATTTGTTAGATCAACGAAAAATTTAAAATCTAATTCGGTTGTACCAAATAATATATTTGTATGCTCAACTAATTACTTGAATTTGATGGCTGTCACAACCATTTGGTGATGCTTTAACCCATTATGAATTTTATAGAAAAAAAAATAAATGTATATGAAATATTTCGTGGCTAATGGGTTACCTTGGGTAACCCAAACCCACTTTTGGTCGAAAATATGAAAAAATGAGAAAAAAATTTCTATATCTCTAAAACGGAGCGTCCAATCGAAAATATAGTAAATCTTTACAGGTTTCTAAGGGTGTCTCACAAAGTATTCCAATTCGCAAGAAATCATTTTTTTTTCTTAAAAAAATCGCCAAAATAAGAAAATCGCTAAAATAAAAACTATCATTACTCGGAAACGGTGCATCCAATCGCAAATATAATAAATTTTATACCTCCATAGGGGGCTGTAACCAATAGTTAGTTGTCTTTAATACGGCATCACTTTTTCTTCTAAACGAACAGCTAAAACTAATCTTTTTCGAATAAAAATCGCTAAAACGCCATTATGTACATATTTCCCAAACGGAGTGATGAATCGAAATATAACTAATTTTTTCGGGTTTCCAAGAGCTTTTCATAAAGTGGTCCAATTCGTGTGGACTTTTTAGAAAAAAAATCGCCAAAATAAGTAAATCGGCAAAATAAAAAAATTGCTATAACTGGGAAACGGTGCGTCCAACCGCAAAAATAATAAATTTTTTACCTCCACAGGAGGCTTTAACCAATGGATAACTTGCATACGGCGTCACTTAAAATCCATTAAACTAATATTTTTCAAATAAAAAACTCACATTTGTAGTTATAGCCATTTTTCATTTCAGCGTTTTTCACATTTTGACGATTTTTGAACAAAACATCTTCCAGACTATGGATCACTTTATGAAAAGTCCTTAGAAACTCGTAAAAAATAGTTTTGTTTTTGATTGGACGCTCCGTTTCCGAGATATTGGCATTGGGGCGTTTTAGCGATTTTTGATTCCAGAAATTTTAGTTTTAGCGATTTTTTTAAAATAAAAGTGGTGCCATATTGAAGACATCTATAGATGAAAGCCTCCCATGGAGATAGCAAATTTGTTATGTTTGCGATTGGAGGCACCGTTTCCGAGATATTGACATAGGGGCGTTTTAGCGATTTTTGATTTCATAATTTTTAATTTTAGCGATTTTTTAAAAATAAAAGCGACGCCTTATTGAATGCATTTGTTATTTTTGCGATTGGACGCACCGTTTTCAAGATATAGCCATTTTTTATTTTAGCGATTTTTGTATTTTGGCGATTTTTTATAAAAATAATTATTTCATGCGCATTGGAACACTTTGTGAGAAACCCTTAGGAACCCGTAAAAATTGTTATTTTTTCAATTGGAAGCTTCATTTTCCAGACACAGAAAGTTTTTCTAAATTTTTCATATTTTCGACCAAAAATGGGGATGGGTTACCCTGGGTATCATATGTATGTTTTCAGTTAATTTGTGTTATCCAGAATAATAGTTCCTCCAGCCAAGTGTCCGCAATTGTTTGCATGTGTTTGTGAAGGCGTCATATTCAACGATTATGTTTAAAAGTTTCACTTCACCCCAATTTATGACAATACGTATCCTTTGCTGGCTGATATCTATACGCTTTATTGTGTTTTCACAACTTTGTTTATCACTTTCTGTTTAAAATATTAGTTTTTCTGTAAAATACTCGTGTATTATTCCAATATACGTAGTTTCTCTTTAACAACAAAGCCTCTTGTGCAAAATGGAATACATAACTTTGTAGCAAGTGTTTTTGTGGCAGAAACTAAATTGTGATTACAGTAACTAATATTTGAACACGAATTCTAATATTGTACTTTTTTTTAGTTGTATCTTCCATTTCAGATGAATGAGGTTTTTGAAATACTCAAATTGGTTAATACAACTAAAATTCTGTAGTAGCAACTTGTATTTAGTAAGACCGATTTTTAATCTATCAACAACATCGACAAATAATTTTGATGTTTGTCAATTACGAATTCTGATCAAAATATAGACTTTATCATGGAATTTCCAATGCCTGAATTAACTTTCCCCAACTAATCTTTTCCCCGTGTGTATGATACACTGCACAAAGCTACCCACACCATGGGTGCCGCAATAACTCACACTCGACCATAAGCGCAACCATATGACTACCTCAAGGGAGTGTTTGGCGATGTTCAATCGCAATCCGAAGGAGGTTTTGCATCGTTTCGTAACCATGGAAGAAACATGGATCCATCATAACAACCCAGAGACCCAGACGAAGTCTAGAGTAGTAGACGTGCATACATGGGTGTAATTCACATCCAGTACCTTGAAAACGATGTGATCACTGCCAAATACTATTCACAGCTGTTGGACAGATTTGACATTAATTCGAACCAAAGAAAAGAAGTATTCATTCACCATGACAACGCACCGGCGCACAAGTTTGTACTGGCTGTGGCAAAAATCGGAATATTAGGCTATGAATTGCCATCTCAGGCGCCATATTCTCCGAGTTTAGCTTCCAATGGCCACTTTCTATTTTCAAACCTGAAGAAGTTGCTCGGCGGTAACAGACTTGTGCCGAATGCGGAGGTGAGCACTGAAACATGCACCTATTTTGAGAACCCAGAGAAAACCCATAAATAATTTGCAAATTGATGGACTAAATGTTGGAGTTTTTTTATTTTATTATCTTCCACCAATATGCGCTGCAGAGCCGAACGTGTAATGGTCAATTGAGTGGGACATTGTCGAGTCGAAATTGGCGGTTCATCTGCAAAATCTTCAGCCATCGCTGCGATATACTCGTCGGAACGAGCACTACGATGTCTTCAGGTGCTTATTTCGTTACGTGTTTCTTCCCATGAACAAGACAAACTTAATTATTTCGACAAGCAGAACATCCACCCGATTGGATGAAAGGGTTAATGTTGATAACTGATATGATATCGAGGTAGTAGACGAATTTACTTACCTCGTATTACCGTTTGATACCGTCGGATTCTGGTCCTATTTGCACAAACCCTGCAACACGTTTTGAGAATATTCCTAATGTGCTATATCCGCAATTATATTGTCTCTCTTATTCATTGATGCTAAGTTCGCAGAATTCTATAGCTGCAGTTTTAAAGAGAAAAAACTTCAAAAAATTGCGTTTTCTCCTTTGGAATTTGAAGTAAACTGAATTTATTGTTTTTCTGTAAATCCTTGCGTGGTCATTTATGCCTACCTGCCATATGTTACATTTCACAATCCTTACACTTTTGAAGATGTCACCAAATTATATTACAATTTTTCAAATTACGAAATTGCACCTCATTTCTTCTTCAAGTCCATTTCGGGTGGTTAAGGGTTTAATTATTTTTTTTCTCTAAAATTTTATGTGTGTATTTTACTTGACCATAGAACGATTTTGTTGCTATTCAAATCCTGTAGCCTCCTGATAATTTACTGATAATATTTTAAATGAATTATGTAAATTGAATGATTCGTTCCATGATTGATAAATGTAATTGGGGAGAAGTCTCCAGATAAATTATTAACGTTGCTCTATAGCAGGAAATATTTCCTATCCTCGCCCTTAATTGGCAAAGTTGTACCCCGTAGTTGGTCATATTAATCTCCATTTTTCACTTACAGAGTACAATGTGCGGATTCTGTACGTATCGAATACATTAGGTTGTACTGAAAAAGAGATTCCTGGAATTAAAGATGATTACCGGAATGTTAAAAATTTTTTTTAATAGAAGAGTACTTATGCTCCCTGGCCAGGTATAACGAAATTTGTGTTTTTTTTTTACCGGAAAACTCGAAAAACGGAAACTTCAACCGCAGGTAGGGGTCATACAAGAACCCGTAGGGGTCAAACAAGAACCCTTACACAGAAAAGTTTCTTATGTTTATAATCAGCACTGCAATATGCACTGTTTGAAACTCTTACCAAAAAAGTTTTTCTGTATATCCTAGTATAGACATATACATCCTTGTTGTTCTGAAAAATTTTTGTGTTTAATGTTAATGATTTTTTATTTCCAAAAAAAAAAACACATGAAAAATATCAATTTACTATTAGTTATATAATTTGTCCTGTATTTCTCACTCTCTCTCTCTCTTGATACTATTTACAGAACTCCGTATCCACATCCCACTTTGATAGCAAACATAGCAGCTATTGATTGAACGATACGGGATACTCTGGTGGTGCTACGTCTGGCCATCCTTGGTGCCATTAATATCGAGCATAAATAATTTATACTACTGACGCCCCAGTGAGTTCCTCGTGTTCGTATTATTGTGTGATTGTTTGTTGTCGAAAAATTCTCAACTGAATTTGGGCTGCTGAAGACGAGTTTGTTTCCAGCCCTGGCCATATGAAGCTTAAAGAGGTGTTTTACTGTGGCAGTTGGCCAAATAATAAATAGAGACAGTAGAGCACAACTGCAATTGGGATTGTATCTACAATGTACATCAAGCTGAGTACGACAAGTGGCGGCGGCATATAAAACACACCATTGTTTTCTTTTGGTCTTTGGCAGAGCATTGGCCCGCATTAAAACTTGCAACGGAAAGGCACATGGGCTTATACCACAAGCAAACATTACACACACACACACACATTAAAAGTTCACTGTATCCTGCCAACAAAAACCTTGAAGTGGCTACACCCGACAGGAGGTACAAGTAGCAGCAGCAGCAGCAGCAAGATCTGCGCATAAAAGGCGTAAATTGAATGCAGTGCCAACTGGGCGCTGTCACTTCGTGTACTGTGATAGCAACTATGCGGGCAAACCATACATTGACACGCAGCTTCGGCCAGGCGTGTTTGCTGCTGGTGATTTTCATAAGCGGTAAGTGTAGCTTTTACTATTTTCTCAGATGAGTGTTGTTTTCACAATACGGTCAACAATTTCTATTTGTTCTGTGAGAAATTTGTAAATTAAATGTTAAACCCTCACCCATAGAAGGAGTTATATAAGATCCAAGGTATCTTTATACCAAATATGTGTTGGGACTTTTCACACTTTTGAGCACTCACTTCTTTGTTAGAAAAAGGTCTTTAAGAGGCCTTTCAGAATCAATAAAAAAAGTAGAAAAAAGTCAAATTGCCGAGATACAGAGCTTTCGGAAAAAAATGGAAAAAAATAATTCTCATGACCTCAATTTGCTCAGCCAGATGGTAGGTAACTTATGTTTTTTTTTCTGTTGAAAAATAGCCATACCTCTTACCTTTCCAAAATGAGCTAAACGAAGCCCAGCGGTCTTACCGTTCCACAGTTATTACCGTGACAAGCCCAAAAACAAAAAAATCCGACCACTGGCTCAGAAGTTAGCAACTTTACCCTACTACCCTCCGACCAACAATCCGAAAATTTTGAACCCGCTGCCATTTCGCTCCCTTGCATTTTCGGACATGGTCCTAGTGGACTTTTCTTCATGAAATGAGCCAAGGAATACGCTGGAGAAATTTGTCCGGAACTTCCTGAATCACCCTGTATATGACATTACTCTATGATATTTTTTATTTATTTATTTATTGAATTGTCTATCATATACAACAAGATATAATTCGTATAATTAATGTATAGGAATTTATGGCGGAAAGTCTTTTAATTGGAGGAAGTGTGAAAAATTAAAGAGAAAAAAGAAATAAAATTAAAAATTAAAAATATAAACTAAATTAAATATAGAAACATACTAGCATACATTTTTAAAAAAGAACATATCGTCGTTCCGAAGTTATCTTCACGTCCTGTCTCCAGGTCTGTATCTCTTACGGGTCCTGAGATATTATGGTGTCATTTTGTTGTATATCCAGTTTTGCTAAAAATTTAACGCGTTATGTTACCGTATGAATCATTTGTGTGGATATACAATAAAAAATATATGAAATTTATGAATTAAAAAAAATTTTGTTATCTTCACGTATGTGCAAAAAAAAAATTTTTGGAAAAAATTATCACAATATTTATATGTATATACATATTGGTTTTGTCCCATATTTCAATAATATTTTCGGATAAAGTTAATAGGGGTTTTGTTTTTATTAATATAGATGGATATTAGAAGATAGAAAGATTTAGAATTGGTTTTCTTAAGTGAATTTTATTGTAAACAAAACTAAAACTTTTTTCTTACAAACATTTTTAAACTGGAGACAATTTATTACATAATACTAGTAATAACACAAAAATATCAAATATACCTATATACCACTCGAGCATAAATTTAGTTTAGAAAATTTAGCTGAATGTATACACAAATTTACATTAATAAATCTGAAAAAAATCTCACATGATTTTCTGGAAGGAAAACATAGAGGCTTTCAATATCTTTTTTTTTTGTCGGGATTTATGTTTATCTTTGTACATGTATTAAGTTCTTTTCCACAAATGGTTTCTGAAGTTGCAATGACTCCCTTCCTCGCTTGTTTTCGTAGGCTTGATGTTTGAAAGTTGCGTTCACTTGCAGACATTTTATATTGCAGAGAAAATAAATTGTATTTATTATATTGAATTGATTTAATTTTAATGAATTTAATTGATTTGCTAACGACGAATAAACTTTGAAATCGGTCGGAATCATTTCTATCACTTTTAGCGCAAAGTTTTTGGATGGATAGTTTTTTAATTTTGTTATTAAATCTAATGGACTGTAAATTTCTTCTAATTTTAGGAACCGGTCTATTGCACTATGGATTGCGTCAATCTCCTGAATTTGAGAATGACCTGGTTCTGAAAATTTTTGAACGATTGTTTTCACATTGTTTGTTCTATATAAAACATCGAGGATAGCAGATGATAATATTTTATTTTTATTTTGCGGCACACAGTGTTTTTTTTTTTACTGGTGAAGTTAAAAATTTGATGTTAGTTTTTTTTATATTTATAAACTGATCTTTATTGAAAAGAGTCTGAATTTTCTAAATATGGCATTGGTTTTTCTGTAGCTAAAACCGCTGATGAAATAATTGAGTTCAAAGTTGGGTAAAATTTGTTATTTTTCAAAAATAAATTTTTCTTGTGAAAATTGTACAAATTTAGCGCAAAACAGCTGACAAACGGTTAGAGCTATGTACTTCATCTCTTTTGTGTTTGAAAGATGTAATTATTCTTAACTTATTCTGGTTTTTTGGAAAAATTCGTTGTAGTTTTTGAGTCCAAATTTTTAATTTCAAATAAAGCCTTTATTTTTCCCATTTTTTCATCTTCACCTAAACTTTTAACTGTTAAGGAAGTGAAAGGAAGCTTAGCAACTTACATGACAATGTTTTCTGACATGTTTTATACATTCTGTAAAGAAATCAGCTACAAACTCGTGCAAACATGGATGTAGGAGCGCGAAATGTCAAGGAGTATTATAACAATATTTTTTAATTTTGAATTAATTATTATACTGTGTATTTACAATGAAAGGTAACATTTTACTTTTTAATCAAAATGCAATGTAAAAGTTGTAAATGTCAAAAAATTTTATTATTATTGTTGAACAATAAAAATTTGAACACAATTTTCGCGATTCTGATAAAATATAACTTGTAGTGAATTGTATTATGAATTGTATTTATTGTATTTAATTGTAGATATTATAATTCATTGTTATTAACATAATCACATAAAGAGTACAACGCCCTCTGTTGAATGCTCATAGTTTCTCGAACAACCCTGTAATATTTAAGTTTAGAATACAACACTGTAATGTAACAACCCTGTAATATTTAAGCTTAGAATACAACACTGGAGTGTATTATCACCAAACGGTCCACAAGGTATTAAGCCATGGCGAAAAGATTATAAAATATCATCATTTCCCAATAGGAGAATTATCAGAGGAGGCTCAAGAAGAAATAAAGAGTACAGAGAATTTCGACTAAGACACACTAGGAAGTGCAACAGAAGAGATCAGAATGCCGATCTTATGAAAATGCTCTTAATTTCGTCTGATCCACTCATCACTTCATTAAGATACCATGTTAAAACGAATTTAGACAAAGAAATATTGACAGATCTAAAAGATCTCGTCCTATAAATAAAATTTTCTTCTAACTCAGATTTCGCTGGTTTTTTCTTCCTTAAACTATAAGTATTTTGCAACTTTTGCAATGGTTTCTGGTAGCTACATTTCTTGGCAACAGTTTGGAAAAAGAACGATAAAAAAGGTTAACCCATTCAAAAGTTATAGATTTTTGAGCACTCACAAAATGATGTGCTCAATGTTATTAAAATCCTACAAAATTTGTTCCAAAATTTTAATGTCAGTACCAGCAATATCATTTCCAGAGCGACCACTATGTGCTTCACTCCAAATAGCACAATAAGTTGTATTCTTTTCATTTGCTTTCTGAGCACATACAGTCGCTCTCATATTGAAAATGGAGAGTTTTCTTTTATAATAAAATATTGAAGAAAATCGCTTTGGAAGATTAAAAGTGCTTTGCAAGTCGAAGCACACCACAATTGTGTTATTCGATACCAACTGTCTATCTGTATCGCGTTCACTTTTGCAACTGCGATTCTCTTCTATGTGCTTTTTGTACACCATATTTTCATGTTCGCTAATTATGTTCAAATTTTTATGATTTTTATACAAATAACATTTATCGCACTGATCCTTTTTTAGTCTATAAAAACCTAAATTAAATTTAGTGTTAAAAATTTTTGTAAATATTGTCAAAGACACTTTATCAGTGGGAAATTTCTCTTCGAACATTCGGTACATTTTACTAACACTTAGGTCCTCTTCTAAGTACTGTTTTGAAGTGATTGCTCTGCAATAATGAGAACCTACTGTGGGAAAGCTCTCAATGAAGTCCTGAACATTTTTTAAGAAATCTTCTCCTAAACAGTGCTTCGTATGCTTTCCATGTCGTGAATCTTTCGGTATCTCCGTTTTTTCATCAGAATGATACTTAAAATGGTAATAAGCCCGGCTATCGGATACTGCAATAGTGTCAAAAAAAAAGTCTTACATACTTTAACTTTTAAATCGTCTTTTTCAAAATAGTATGAAAAGGTGTATGTCTTCCTTTTACTCGCAGCCCTTCGCCTCTTAACTAATGTTCTTGTTATAAATTTATCATAAAATGCTCCTTTCTGACTATGGTCTAATGACCAAAAAGTCTCGAAAATTTGTTTCCGTAGAATTTCGGAAAAATTTTTGGTGCAATCCAAGATACATTTAGACTCACAGGGGGGCTTCAGGGTTTTAGCCTCTTTTATTGTGCCGTTTGTTGTAATGTATTCTTCGCCGTGCTGTCTTTTGTTTTTACGTTTATTTTGTTTCCTGTGGGGGACATTAATTTTTCTTTTACGAGTATTTTTAGGTTTGCCTGAATTAAACGGGAAAGAAAACTCTGTTGACAAATCGTTTTGATTTGACACGGTTGAATCTGTAAAGCAAATTCTTATTAATAGTTTTATTAATATGAAATTAACATTATAGTACCAGTAGGAAAATCATCTGTCAGTGGTTGAGTATCATTATTGGAATGGGTTTCTTTTGATAAATTGGCGTCAGAATTGAAATTGTCAGTATTTTCTGAAGCAGTTTCAGGTCTACGTTTTTTGCAAACGGACAGTAAGTCAATTGATCTATTTTTAATTTCTCTTTTGTTTATTTTTAATGCATACATACAAACTTAAAAGGCGTAGTGTAAAAGGGAGTTGAGATTGCATTCAAACGAAATTTTGACAAACAAGACTTACTGGTCTTCGTAAAAAACTTGAGTATCACATCAATAATTAGCTACGCTACTTATGGCATAGGAGAATGAAAACGCTTGCATTTAAATTAAAAATGGTGACATTTAATTTTGACACTTAATTTGACATTTAATTTCGTCACCATTTTTAATTTAAATGCAAGCGTTTTATTTGAGAGATCAATAGAAAATTAATTAACTAATTCATTTTAATTACGCTCTTTATTGAAAGTATCTAGACCATTGTTGTTGAAGTGCTAAGTAGGCGGACCATTGTATAACCCCATCATGAAGAAGAATATACTTATTGAGGCTAAGAGAAAATTTATTTTCTAGTTTTTAGTGCATTTATAAATAAAACACTGTAACTTATTTTTTTTTAAATAATTTTTTTATTTCTAATTTTTTAGTAAATAAATTTTTAATGTTTTAATTTTTTTTTTCATGTTCATGTATTGTCATCCAAATCTGACAAGTGTGCAAAATTTTTGTTCGATTGGTCAACTGCAACTGTGTTTAAAATGAGTTACTAGATTTGAACAATACAGACTGATTTGAACAATACAGACTGACAGACAATAAAGCAAGTTAAATAAAATACTGTAAAAATAATATTTTGTATTTTTTTGTGTACAGCGAGCGAGAACTGCTTTCCAACCGGGTGTCCCAACAACACCTCTTTACATTTCCCCCCCTTATTTTAGGGTTTTAAGACTAAATTATTAAGTGCTCAAACGTACTCTAGGTCAATACAGAAATATATTTGTTCTGTAGCACCTTATTATATAATTGTACAACTAAAAAAGATAAATGTTTTCCCATTACATCTCATGAAGGGACCGGCCAGAACTTCTCACAATCACTGAGCTGTGCGCTTAAAAGTTTTCACTCACTGATTGGGGCCTACAGTTTTACACCGATTCCGAACGGTTTTTGGAAAGCTTTTTGTACAACTATTCAAACATTTTATTATTGAAATATTTTAGTACAAAATTTTTCAATTACTAAATTATCCAATTTTAGATTCATCAACAAATCAGTTTTTATTTTGTGCTTGAATATCCTGTTTTCCTTGGAGATTTGTTGTTGTAATTGTTTTTGCAATGAAAATAAAATGTCAGTAGTTTTTAGAATGTCCTTAGTCTATGGCTGATAATAAAATATGACCCTTTCCACTTACATTTTCCGCTTCCGTTCGAAAGTGCTTTAGAAAAATTGCCTAGTCACGTTTCAACTTTAATGACGGTGACAAATTGTCTTGAGCATTGAATATATTTCTTATTTATGCTCGAAATGGATGGACGTGATAAATAAATCAATAAAGTGCTAAGTTGTGTTTGAGCGAAAGACATGGTTACCCAAGATTTCTATCGCAATGTTGTCAATCATTTGTGAAGGAGATAGTGTTAAGGATGACGGGCCAGCCAAACCTCAAGGCATCTGCTGGGAGTTTTATTCAATCTTACAACGTGTAGTTTAAGTTATGTGGAAATCTTGTTGGTCTTGTGAAATCGCAGTGATTGACCATTAGTTTGTGAAGTTTAAGGAATTTGAAATTTGAATTTAAATCAAATATTCGTTTCTATGTTAACTGAAACGTGTAAGTCATTTGATGTAACAAAGTATCATTCTCATGAAGGCACACAAGTTTTCTCTTAATAAACTCTGAAATGAGGCAATATTAAGTTCTTGATATTCTTTGTTCAAGTAGTAGAAATATTATATTTATTGATTGCTTGTTGGTATTTGTATGCAATAAATATGGTAAAAGGATTGTAAATTACTTATGGATAATTAAATTACTACTAGAACTCTTTGACATTTGTCATGGTTGAAAGAATACAGTAAAGTATTGTTATTAAAATTGTTAGTGAAATTGTTTTAAAGTATGTAAAGTGAATGGCAAATCCATGGCCCGGTTTAGAATTTCCCACCCATATTGGATGTTTTAATAAAAGTAAATTTACATTATAACTTTTAGCAAATAACGATTAAATAAAGAACATTTGCCTTGCCTACTGTTTGTACCTTATTCACAAATATAAAAAATTATCCCTAATACTCCTATGTAAACAATTACAAATTTTGGCTTTTGTAAATGTCTTCCAACACGCTAAAGAAAACGACCTTTATAATATATTCTCCTAAACGTATTATGCAGGAAGCATGTATATTTTAGTAACACACTTCAAACATTTATATGTTTGCAAGTCCCAAACTCACTGGTATTCAAATGCAAACAGCAGCATGTTTACATGCTTTCTTCGTCCGAAGCATCCATATACTTATGCGGTAGCATTCGCGTGTTTCCCCCAAGCCTCCATATTTTTAAGTGGAAACAACTGTGCATTTCCTCCCAAACATAACAATATTTAGGAACGAAACTGTCTTTGATTTCAATGTATCAATATAAATCTACTTTTGTAAATAATTAAAACAAAAAATTAAAAAATGTTGAACGGATGTTTATACATTTACTTGCATTGAATGCATTATTTGTTTTTTTTTCACGAAATGAGAAACTTCTGCTCGTGTGCTTCTTCTTTCTTTTTTGTCTCTCACGTTTTTGGTTTCAGAAAGTTTCAAGTACGCATACAAACACTATACTTATATTAAAATTTAGTTCATAAAAGAAGCCAAGCGTGGATTAATCACTTGTCTTTTTTGGAACGAAGTTCCTTATCGCTAAATGAAAAAATTTTAAACAACTTTTTTTTAACCCATTATTATTAACTATATTGGGTACTTTTAGTTTGGTTTGGTTTTTGGGAAGTTTTCTAGGTGGAGCCTGTTTATTAAATAAAATAAATAAATGGTTTCCCATTACATCCCATGAAGGGACTGGGGAGAACTTCTCACAATCACTGAGCTGTGCGCTTTCCAGTTTTCACTCACTGATTGGGACCTACAGTTTTACACCGATTCCGAACGGTAATTTGAGAAGCTTTTTCATGGCTAGATACTCGATAGTGTCGCCGTCACTATGCGAGGTGACCGCCGCCGAAAGAAAATTTGAAGGTGGTTAAAGCCGGGTTCGAACCCAGGATCTCATGTACAAGAGCCGCGCACACTAACCATTGCACCACCGACGGCCTGTTTATTACATATTCTAATTTTGAACCCAATAAAAAGTAAATTTAGAAAAGCCAAAGTGCAAGGCTGGCAAATCCATGAAATACAACCCTGAGCATGGGATTACATTTGGTAGCACACTTACTCTTAAACTCGAACTTTTAGTACGGTTTGCGTCTAGACCAACATATGGGGAGAAATTTCTTGTTTAATGGGAAGTTTCTAGGTGGAGCCTGTTTATTACATATTGTAATTTTGAACCGAATAAAAAGTAAATTTAGAAAAGCCAAAGTGAAAGAAGTTTAAAAAAAAATTTTTCTTAAATAAGTGCGTTTTCTTAAAAAAGAAAATTTTCTCAAAAAAAATTACCTTTTCATATTCATAAACAGAGTACCTTTTCTAAAAAAAATACCTTATCTTAAAAAAGTACCTTTGCTTACTTCTTCTCTATGGCATCGTAATTTGGTGGAGGTCCCTCCAAAAGAAATATATTCTGAAATCCTTAATGAAAATTCAAAGATCAGCACTGATTAGCGTTAGTGGGGCAATGTGCACGACGTCACGTCCTGCACTTAGTGCTATCCTGAACATCTGTACTCCTGATATCATGGCCGAATAGGCAGCCGCTACATCCCTGGTGAGAATCAGAGATTGTGACGTCATGATATCGGTGCATTCCGGACACACTGAATTGCTACACCGGATCAACCCTATTCCCGTAAAAACTGACTACTGTATCCCCTACCTTCTAACAGCGACAAATCTAAGGACTTCTATTCCGAACAGGAATACCTGGGAAAAGTCACTGGAAGGCGACACCAGTAGTATCAGACATTTCGCGGATGGATCAAAGTTGGACGAGCAAGTAGGCTATGGGGTCCATTCACTGGACCTAAATGTAAATATCTCCTTCAAGCTGCCTGATCACTGTAGTGTATTACAGGCAGAAATTGCCGCCATACTGGAGGTTGCTGAGCTACTGAAAAGTAGTGTTACAACCCTCCAGAGAATATGTATCTACACAGACAGCCAGGCTGCTATACAATCCCTGGAAGCCATGTTTGCTACGTCCCTGATGGTGAAAGAATGCCACTCATCACTTAGAGTGATGGCAGAGTATTTTTACATCAGGCTCGTCTGGGTACCGGGACACAGCGACATTCCAGGCAATTGCGTAGCGGATGCGTTAGCTAGACAGGGCACTACGGCACAGGTTCTTCCGGCAAGAGAAGGTGTTAGTATGCCAATCCCTACCTGCCGTTTGCAGACCAGGCAGTGTCCCGATAATATGTTCAGGGACAAGTGGACACTTACTTCAACTTGCAAATAAGCCAGGGTTCTCTGGCCACAGGTGGACAGGAAGAGGAGTAGGCAACCACTTAACTTGCCGAGAGGCAGGTTATTCACAGGGATAGGAACACTTACTGGACATTGTCTTGTAGGAAAACACACCCTAAAATTAGGACATAGAAACTCCACTCTCTGTAAAAGGACGAGGAAATGACGAAACACCTTCTCTTGGATTGCCTTGCTCTGGCAGGACTGAGAAGTAGGATATTCGGTACACATCTAGTTAGCACAGTAGCCCTACAGGATATTCCTGTAGGTCTTATAGACAAATTTATTGAAAGAGCAAATTGGCTAAACGACTAGTCAATAGTTGCAATAGAGGAAATCTGCAGGCATCACCGTGGGCTTCTTTAGCCTAACTGTGATAGACAGCGTGCTGTCTGGCAGCCTTTTCAACCAACCTTTGCTTAAAAAAGAAATTTCCTTACAAAAAGTAAATTTTCTTAAAAAAATTAATTTTTTAAATAAGTACCTCTTCTTAAAAAGTACATTATCTTACAACAATTTCCTTTTCTTAAAAAACAAAATTTTCTTTAAAGATTATCTTTTTTGTAAAACAAAATAACTTTTTGAGATAAGTACCTACTCTTAAAATTTTACTTGTTTTTGAAAGAAGGACCAAGTCTAAAAAAATTCCCATTTCATAAAAAAACCTTTTCTTAAAAAAATATCTTCTCTTACAAAAAAATACCTTTTCTTAAAAAAATGCAATCTCTAACAAAAATTCTGTTTCTTGGAAGTACCTTTTCTTAAAAATAAAATAATACCTTTTCTTTTCTTTTCTTGAGATAAGTGGCCTTTCTGAAAATAAGTAAATTTTCCTAAAAAAATCTTTTCCCCAAAAGAGTACCACTTCTTTAAAAAGTTCCTGTTCTTAAAAAAAAGTATTTCTTTTTAAAAAATGCATACTCTCATGCTTTTGCTTACAGAAAGTAATTCTTATTAAAAACGGTAGTATTCTTAAAAAAATCATTAGCTTTTAATAAAAAGGGAAAATATACATACTCTTACAAAAGGGACCTAAAAATATACTTTAAAAAAAAATACATTTAATAAATAAAAAGTTTCTTAAAAAAAGTGTATAATTTTACAAAAAGTATCTTTTCTTAAAGATCCATTTAAATTATAGTATTTTTCAAAAGGCTTTCTGTCTATGTGGCTGAATGGTCAACACGATAACGGCCGTACCTGTTTACAGATCACCATGTGACTATTATTTGTCAATATTGAGTTTGGAATTGAAAATGGGCGTTTTGAGCACGCCCCTTCTGGTACCTCCCATACAAATCGACACATTTACCATAAAATCATATTTCCTTCAAACCTTTCTTCTGGTAGATGTGATTAGCTTCAATTCACACACCGGTTAATAGTCTGTAAATGCCTACTTAACAGGAGGAAATGGGCGAGATTGTCACGCCCATTCTGGTACCTCCCATACAAAACAGGGTGTTCGTCCGGGTTTTCAATCCGATAAATCGAGTGAAACACTTCCGACATTAATGAAATTAGGTATAAGGCTTCACGTTATCAAAAGCCAATCAACGACTAAAACAAGGGTGATTTTGCCGCTCCCCTTTAGGTACCTCCTATACAAAAGTTGTTTGGCCGTCTGGTTGTTCGGCACGAGAAGTCCCGCAAAACCGAACCAATCTTTATGAAATTTTGTACTAGTCAATATTTAGTCAAATACCACTCTCCTATAGAAAATGAGCGGTTTTGCCACACCCAGTCTGGTACCTCCCGTATAAAAGTTGGACGGATGATCGATTGATCGGATAACTCTCGTAAACTACAACCGTTGATCGACTCGATAACTCTCGTTGATCGACACGATAACTCTCGTAAACTAAAATCGATCTTAATAAAATTCGGTACTAGGCAATATTTAGCTAAAATCTATTGTATAATTTAAAACTGACTATTGTGCCACACCCAGTTTCGTACCTCCCACACAAAAGTTGGGCGTGTTTCCGATTTACCGACTCGATATTTCTAATAACTCATAACCGATCTTAATAAAATTTGGATTAGCTTCAACTGACACACAGATTAATAATTTGTAAATGCCTACTTAACTGGAGGAAATGGGCGAGATTGTCACGCCCATTCTGGTACCTCTCATACAAAACAGGGTGTTCGTCTGGGTTTTCAATCCGATAAATCGCGTGAAACACTTCCGACTTAAATTAAATTACGTAGAAGGCTTCACGCTATCAAACGCCAATCACCGATTAAAACAAGGGTGAATTTCCCACGCCCATTTTGGTACCGCCCATACAAAAGTTGTTTGGCCGTCTGGTTGTTCGGTACTAGTCAATATTTAGTCAAACAAAACTCTCCTATAGAAAATGAGCTGTTTCGCCACACCCATCATGGTACCTCCCATATAAAAATTGGCGAATGACTGGTTGATCGACACGAAAACTCTGGTAAACTACTACCGATCTTAATAAAATTCGGTACTAGGCAATATTTTGCTAAAACATACTGTGAAATTAAAAACTGACTATTGTGCCACGCCCAGTTTCGTACCTCCCATACAAAAGTTGGGCATATTTCCGCATTGCCGACTCGATATCTCCAATAAACCGTAACCGATTTTAATAAAATTTGGTACTGATCACAATTTTGGCAACAACTTGCCATGCCCATTTTTGTACGTCGCATATAAATATTGCAAGGGAAATTGGTTGGTAGTCAAAAAAAATCCCCAAAACTACTTAGGATCCTAACTAATTTATGTATTCAATAATATTTAGTGCAATGGCAATCTGCTATTGAATATGGGCACTTTTGAGTATGGGCGTTTTTAACAGAACTCCCAAGCAATGGATGACTTAGGGTGAGGGTATGATTAAGTCGGTTCAACCGGCTGAAACTTATGTACTGGTTTTTTGTTATATTTCATAAAATGGTCCACCGTTCCGATTTTCTCAATAAAGACTCGGACAGAATAAGGGCTAAGACAGACACAAAAACCAAAGCAACATCGCAAAGCAGTTAACTGTCCGAGCCTTTGTTTACTGTTTTTTCACTGATCAAGCACTTTTGATGTCCTCATTTAAACGCCCATTCAGGAATATTTATGAATCACTGACTGAGAGAATAATGCAAAAATACAGAATCACACTAACCAGATACACTCTCTCGTTGTCCCGCTTTTATTCCCTAACTTTCGAGAGAGCATAAACAGTGCATCAAACGCAGCTGTATTTGCATCACAAACACATATATATATATGAGTCGCAAAAACACATATTATACCATATTAATGATTGTGTCTCAAACATGTAATATTAATAACAAGCACAATGTGTTTGGACACAAGTATAAAAATATTATATTTGTGACAAGCTCCAAACACACGTTATATTTGCATCCGAACAACAAAAAATTACAGATTTTTCAGCGTGTAGCATTCATATCTACGCAACACCTGTTGTCAATTAAAAAATGTTTGACAAAATTTAACGAAACTTTATTGTTTAAAAAAGGGCCATGGGGTGAGGGTATTTGTATGTATATTCCCTATTACTGATACTTTCCTGTTTTATTACTTTTACTTTATTAGTTTCTACAGTAAAGTTTGTGAAGAGCATATAAAGTGTAGGGACAGATGGTTTTGTATGATATTAAATTCCAATATTTCAAATGAAATACTTCAGAACGAGAAGGATTACATGGCCACTTGACTAACAAGTACTTGCGTCCATGCTTCCTACGAATCTCCCAACCAGAGCTGGATAGTCAGAATGAATTTGTGGCCAGTGGGTTGAAGTGAAAAAGGACAAGTGCCATTATATGAACTGGTCGGCAAATGCCACATTGTATGCTATGGTACACCTGTAGTATTGTATTCATTTTAATGTTTTTTATTTGTTTCATATCTGGGTTGATCTGTTATATCTAGCGCAATAACTATAGGGCAATAACTGTGTATATATCGCATGTTGGTATCTCTTAAGCATATCTCAGTATGAAGGAGGTTTATATATCCACGAATATAGTGCTCATGGCCGTGTAGTGTTTGCTAGTAGTTCAGGGTGTTTGGGTAAAGGGGGAAAATGATTTCATTAATTAAGGACTTCACTCAACAGGCAAGAAGCGGATGGCAGGTTGGCGTTATTATGCTTGTTATGACAATGAATACCGTTTTGTATGTTATATGCATATTTTCAGGAATCAATCATTATTTGCTGTAGAACATATAGTCAATTTCGTGCAAGACCGTCACAATTCAAAAAACATAGTTTCGAGTAAATCGACTTGAAAACGTCATGTTGTATAGGTTTGTATGGAGAAAGCTAATTTAAAAATTCTCTCACATCAGAAAAAACAGTCATTCATCATTGGATATGGTTTTTATTGTTTTTCAAAACATTCTCCGTGAAGATCAATACACTTTTGCATGCCCTCAAACCAATTTTCGAAGCACTTTTTCCACTCCGATTGAGACACCTCCAAAACGTGGTTTTCGAATGGTCCAACAGCTTCTTCGCGCGTCGAACAACTTTGACCAAGCAGTTTTTTTCTTGATGTGAGGGAATAAAATGAAGTCATTGGGTGCCAAATCAGAGATGTATGGCGGATGACCCATCATGTTGAGTGCTCAAATATCCCATTGTTTCCGATGATGTGTGAGAGCTCCCATTGTCCTGTTATAAAATTATCCGTTTTCTATTGTTATTTTACCTTATTTCTTCGAACACTGTGGGCAAACAGATGATAGTATACCACTCAGAGTTGACCGTCCTACGTTCCGCTAAAGGCCCTATGACCACGTGACCAGTTACACCGATAAAACACTCATTTGCGTGGATATGCTTCTTCCACGAACAAATTTTGATGGATTTGGCTCGCCTTGAAAGACCCATATTGTCGATTGCCGTTGTGTTTCGGGCTCATATGCATACATCAATGAATTGTCACCTGTGACGATGTTATACACTGCATTGGAGTTACCGCGTTTTTTATGAGCATTCGTCAAATTTTGTGGGATCCAACAAGAACAAATGAGTATGCAATATCTCATTGATGCTTGTCATATCAATGACCAAGGATGCCTCAATCTCACGCCATGTCTCATGTCGGTCTTGCTTTATCAGTTCACACAAAGCATCGACCAAAAGTGGACGACCTTCACAAAACTCATACTGAAGCGAACGACGTCCTAGACTGAACTCTTGGTACTTCATCACTGAACGTCGAAACAAGTTGATTGAGACACTCTTGTCTCGATAATCCACGCCCAAAATCGTAAAATATCATCGCACGACAATTTTCACGGGTTAAGTCAAGGTTTTTGATTGAGATGCATTTTTTTCACACTGTAAATAGAAAAAATAGTGCTCGTAAGTGAAAATGTTCTCTGTATGTTTGTGCTAAAAAAAATGTCAAACTTTTGTATCTGGCAACACTAGTATTGCCAGGATCCGAAATACCCTCATATTCCGGGAGAATACTTTGGAATCTATTCATATATATAAAAAATTGACCTGTCAGAATGTATGTCGCCACATAACTTCACGACCGCCGCACCGATTTACCTAATTCTTGTTGTTGTTGTAGTTGTAATTGGCTGGCCAAGGTTTGAATTCACGTTCCTATTCGATTTCTATGAAGACATTAGTAAATGTTACATTGGAAAATAAAAAACAGCGTTCAATCATACGATGGCGTTACATTAAAATAATATTAATACTTAAAATTATTTAAAGACCAGTGCAAGCACATGTGTCATTAGTTTCTTGCTTAATACTTTTTGTTTTATTCAGACAAAAAACCAAAGAGAATGCAAAGGAACAGACACATGACATACATACATTGTTATGTTCGTACATACGCTACACAAGTTCGCACAATTTTCGTTGCTCTCGAGCTATCTCATTTTTATATACGTATCAGGGATGATATTTGTAGTGGATAAGGAATTTTTTTCCTCCTTTTGATTTCAAAAAGTCCCCAACTCCTTTTGGTCCAATAATATTACTTTCGGATTTGACTCACCAAATTTTAATGTGCGAGGTTTTTAAATACAACTCATGGCAAAATAAGTAAGGCAGAAGCAGTAGGAATTGGAGGAATTTTATTTTTATATTAAGGGCCGACATTTTCAAACTCAGCTGATCGAAATTACCAAGATTTATTTATTGTTATTTTTTGTACAATAGTACTGAAATATATGTATGTGTGCCTGAGGCTAACTACAGCTTTTACTGCATTTACACCGAAAGACTAACAAACCGTACTCGGACTAAATACATTTTTTTATATGTTCTACAAACAGCCAGTTAATCTTTCGGTGTAAATACAGATATCGGGTTTTTCAATAAGAGCGCTACAAAAGGTTTTTTTAAATAAAACAAAACTGGCCCTGTGAAAGTACGTTCGATGCCATTATGTATGGAACTCGACTTCTTTTGCATGGCCACCCACCAAGGGCACGCTTGCAGAAGTCCAGACGTTGAACCCAATTTTCGACGGTTTTCAAGCATAAATCGGCCGATACTACTGCAATTTCACGTTCGATATTCGAAAGAAGTTCATCAATCGTCGCTGGCTTGTTGGCATAGACCATAGACTTGACGTAGCCCCACAGGAAATAATGTTACGGCGTCAAATCGCACGACCGAGGCGGCCAATCGACTGGGCCATTTCGTGAGATAACACGTTCACCAAACTTGGTTTCCAATAAATTGATTGTAGCATTCGCTGTGTGGCTTGTGGCGCCGTCCTGTTGGAACTACATGTTATCCAAGTCCATATTATCCAATTGGGACCAAAAATATTCGGTTATCATTGACCGTTAGCGATTCGCATTCACAGTAATGTTCCGGTCTTGATCATCACGGAAGAAGTACGGCCCAATGACGCCGCCGGCCCATTAACCGCACCAAACCGTAACTTTTTCGGGATGCAATGATGACTCATGGATTACGTGTGGATTGCTGTCTGACCAATAACGCATATTTTGCTTATTGACGAAGCCATTCAGCCAGAAATGAGCCTCATTGCTGAAGATGATTGAGGCCACTGACTTCAAATTTCGGTAGTAAATTTTAATAATTTCGACTCGTTGTTGGCTCGTATATCTTTCCATGATGAAATGGCAAACCTTACTGAAGAGAAATGTCAAAAGAGCGATAAAAAATATGGCGTCGTTTGGTGTCCCTATCGATTTACTTTTGTAGCGTCTCTGTTGAAAAACCCTTTATATTTAATAAGTGATAATTTATCCCACCTTTCGTATTGTATTCAAAAATTACTGTGTTCAAAAATCCACTTGAGTCCTGCATAGAAGAGATGGTCATAAAATCGAAAATCATTACTAAATATGTAGACGATTTATTGTGTATCGTTACAAATAGTGCTATAGATAATATTTTGACAACATTTAAGTATTTACATCCTAATATTAGGTTTACAATTGAAGAAGAGTGTGGATCAAGACTCCCTGACACGGATACCATGGTAATAAGAAATGGGGAGAATTTATTAGTGGATTGGTACCTAAAACCAACTGCTTCTGGATAGGTTATCAATTACCACTCCAACCACCCGAAATTAATGGTTGTCAATACGGCAAGAAACCTCATAGAGAGAGCTTTTGAGGATAAGCGACGGGAATTTTCACGAAAAGAATAAGGAGAAGATTACGACTATATTAATGGACGACAATTTCCCAATGGGGTTAGTCAATAGATTGATAAGGCAGTGTGCAGTGGGCAGGATAACCAAAACTCAACGGTGGAACCGATAGAGGACAAATCATTATCTTATGTGCCAGGATTTTCTGACAGATTAGAAAAATCAAAAATATTTTATACTAATAATTACAAAATGGCCCATAAAACAACACACACACTAGGTAGATTGTTTAGTAAACCCAAAGATAGAATAGATAAATTTGATAGATCTAAAATAGTATACAAAATAATAGTGAAGGTTGCAATATGGTATATGTAGGTACAACTAAAAATAAACTTAAGACTAGAATTGCAGAACACAAATAAGATCAAAAATACGGACACATCTCAACACAAAAAAACAGCATTATCGTCACGCTGTGCAAGCTTAAATCATTTTCCAAACTTTCAAGATACGTCAGTTTTGAATAGGGAAAATAATTATAAATGTTACAGATAATATGGACTCCAATAGCGAAGAGAATCAACTTTAACCCTGCTGCTAGATGAAGCCCATTTGGTCCAAATAAGGGCTAGTTTTCTTTGTAAGTTTTGAACGGTGATATATACTGACTTCATTTTTCAGGTCACGTTATCTTTTTTATAAACCAATGGCATGAGCAAAAATTAAATTTTCTAACTAGAAACAGGACTGAATTACAAATTTCAGATTAAGGGACCATTTGGTCCATTGAATATATTCTTTGATTTTCTTTACAATTATGTTCAAAATATAAAATAACAATAATAATAAAAATATTTGAACTGACCCAAGATAGATACAAAGAATACGAATAGATGGTTATTTTGTTTGTAAATTGCTGTATGGACCAAATGGTCTCTTAAGCTAACATTCGTTAAAAATACAAATCTTAGGTTAAGGGACCATTTGGTCCATAGTATATTTCCTTTGATTTTCTTTACATTTATTTTCAAAACAAAGATGATAATAATAATAACAATATTAAGTGAATATTGAACTAAAATATATACAACGAATGCGATTAAATTGATATTCTGCATGAAAATTGCAGTATGGACCAAATGGTCCCTTAACCTAACATTCGTATTTTTTTCCTAACCTAACAGCAGGGTTAAAGCAGATTCGGATAATGTAGCACAGCATTATAGACATTTAATTAGTAAAATGTAGAACATTTCATCGAAAATTGTTTGATGTATCATTGAATTTGTCACGAGGTAACATTTTTAATATATCCGGATGTAACTTGTTGAATTTACCATTATGTACATATTTTTTATCAACCACATTATTTTTCTGGCTGTAAATTAGAGAAAATATTTCTACACAAAAATTTTTCTGGTTGTAACTTAGAACATTTTTCATATGACAAGAAAATTAATTCAATTGTTTAATTTTTTGTTATTGTTGTTTTTTTCAAATGATATGAAAAAATTTTGTTTGTCAATTGTTTTCATTTCTAATTAATAATTGTGTTTATCCTCCTGACGATGCTATCCACAGGGTAGCGAAATATCAAAAAATATAATTAATTAATAAACACGACCAAACGCTCGGACAATTTAATTTTTGGACAGATATATTTAATTATTTTACAAAAATTACTCTTACGCGGAAAACAGAACCTTCGGAAGAATATAAAAGGTCTCCTCGAAAACTCATCATCATCACTGATACGTACAACCACGTCATTATTCTCTTTGCTCTGAGAGTGCTCCGCACCCACACTAGGCAACTATTCGCTGCCGCTACAACACAGAGCTGTCAAACTATCGATAGTCGTCCCATTCGATAGTTTCGATAGTTTGTTGTAAAACTATCGATACTATCGATAGTATCGGATATATAACCAGCGCAATTATGAATAAAAAATCCTCACTGAAAAAACTCCTCAGGAACAATTCACCAATTCAATTTCCAATTTTTCAATTCAATTTTTCAATTTCAAGTTTTCCGTGAGGACTTTAGTATAGAGGCAGAATAAGACGGCACAATTGTTAGAAGGACTACAGTATTTTACTACGTCAATTTTGGTAGGGATCAGAAGTCATACAAGAAATAGATGGACAGATTCGGATTCGTATACATAACGTTGGGTATATCATCGGTCTTTCTTTCAGGTGTTACAATCATCAGCACTCAGTTATATATCGCAGTGGTATAGGGCCGGCTAAAGTCGGCCGGGAAGGCTATATGATACCCCACCCACTCCAGGTGATTACAAATTTCCTTAGATTAAATCATGTTTACTGATTATTTACCAATGAGTTCTATTAGAAATTAAAAAAATTCAATGTAATTCAAAAAAAAAAATAGTGCAAATTCATTGAAATTCAAATGTAATCTTTTTAATTTTAAATGGAATTTTTTGAATCCCAAATCACAATTGAAATTTTCTTTTAATATTAATATACATTTCTTGAAGTTCCAATTAAAATCAAATGTTTTGAATTCATAAAAGGGCTAAAACATTTTTTCGAACAAAAACAAAAATACTTTTGAATGACCATCTAATTTAAGTAAAAATTTTGAATTCCGAAAAGGATTCTTTGATTTTCAATAGAATCAATACAATTGAAAAAATTGTGTTCTTCGATACTAATGTTGCTATCGAAGCATACACTCTTTTCTCAGTGAAAATTATTGGATAATCCAGTCATTTTTGTTTAAAAAAAAGAAGGATGTCAACATTTTTGGCTCTTATTTATTAAACCAGCTTTGCTGAACATCCTTTCCGATTCGGTTGAAGTGGCTGGAATGCATAAATAACGTGTCGCACAGATGTTAAGTGTAGACATGTCATTGGCATTATACTGTAAAAACAAATGTTATGTTAATATGTTATGTAAAGGGTTTTTCAACAGAGACGCTACAAAAGTAAATCGATAGGGACAGCAAACGACGCCATATTTTTTCCCGCTCTTTTGACATTTCTCTTCAGTAAGGTTTGCCATTTCATCATGGAAAGATATAAGAGCCAACAACGAGGCGAAATTATTAAAATTTACTACCGAAGTTTTGGAGTCAGTGGCCTTTAAGAGCGCTACGTCCAATTTATGGTCGTCATAATCGTCCTAGCAGATCAACAATTGAGCGTCTAGTGGAAAAATTTGAATCCACAGGCACAGTACAAAATGTTCCCGTGCCAGTGAGACAAAGAAGTGGCCGTAGTGTCGAGAATATTGCTACCGCTGAGGCTTCATTACAAGAACGCCCAAATGTGTCTCTCACACGTCGTTCTCAAGCGTGGGGCATCTCTGTGACGTCGTTGTGGCGAATTTTGCGAAAAGGCCTACATCTTTACAAGATCAAATTGACGCAAGAACTGAAGCCGATTGACCACCATAAGCGTCGTATGTTTGTGAATTGGGCTGAGCAACAACTTGAAACTGATTCGGATATTCATCGGAAAATCATCTTCAGCTCAATACTGGATGAATGGCTTCGTCAATAAGCAAAATATGCATTATTGGTCAGACAGCAATCCACACGTAATCCATGAGTCATCATTGCATCCTGAAAAAATTACGGTTTGGTGCGGTTTATGGGCCGGCGGCGTCATTGGGCCGTACTTCTTCCATGATGATCAAGATCGGCACATTACTGTGAATTCGAATCGCTACCGTTCAATGATAACCGAATATTTTTGGCCCCAATTGGATAATATGGACTTGGAGGACATGTGGTTCCAACAGGACGCCGCCACAAGCCACACAGCGAATGCCACAATCAATTTCTTGGAAACCAAGTTTGGTGAACGTGTTATCTCACGAAATGGCCCAGTCGATTGGCCGCCTCGGTCGTGCGATTTGACGCCGTTAGATTATTTCCTGTGGGGCTACGTCAAGTCTATGGTCTACGCCAACAAGCCAGCGACGATTGATGAACTTCTTACGAATATCGAACGTGAAATTGCAGCAGTATCGGACGATTTATGCTTGAAAACCGGCAAAAATTGGGTTCGGACTTCTGCAAGCGTGCCCGTGGTGGCCATGCAAAAGAAGTCGAGTTCCATACATAATGGCATCGAACGTACTTTCACAGGAATAAAGAATTTTATTGGTATCTAAAACCGGTTTTGTTTTAATTAAAAAAACTTTTGTAGCGCTCTTATTGAAAAACCCGTTAGTTAAAGCATCATTCTTACTCTCCAGGATTCCAGTGGATCACTTTCTGTAGGAGCATTATCATTTGCATCAGCGCGGCTTGTTCTTACTTTGTTAGCAATTTTACTTTGCATATATCTAAGGAGTGGCTGTTGTGGTTCAATGTGCATGCTTTGTGAGGTTGACGGTTCTACAGTTGAAGAATGTACCTTACATATTGCAGCTATTTAATTTTCAAGGACTTTTGATGCTTGATCTGCATTACATACAGATCGGAATCCCTCATTTTTAAACCGTGGATCTAATAATGTGCCTAATCTGGCTGCCGTTCGCTCTTCACAAGGAATAAACGCTTCTTTATCCGCTCGATCAAGAACCTTGGAGTCCTTCCGATGCCTTCATTTTTCCTTTTAGCTCCTCAAGACTTTGGAAGTGGCCACATGTTAATTGTATTATTAAGGAAACCGATACAGAGGAACTCAATGACGTCTGTACTGTGGCATTATCAAAGGGCGATAGAATTTCTTTAAGATCCTTCAAGTATTCAATTTCATCAGCAGTCAGAGGTGATGGAGCTTTTGATGTTGCTAATAGTACAGTTGAAATAAAGTCATTTGTAAGCCAAATTCTCTCAATCATCATGTATGCGCTATTCCACCGAGTGGGCACCTCATGCAGCAGACTATACGGTTTAACGGTCGCTTGTGCGTCTTTGAACTTTTGGTAGGCAAGTGTGCTGGATTTAAAAAATGTCACGATTTGCTTACACTTTGCTAAAACATTTTCTTTTATAAATGTTTGAGCTAAACAGTCTTGAACCACAAGATTTTTTGTATGCGCATACCAAGGAAGATGACGTTTCTGTAGCAGCTGACATGCTTTAATCATCGTGCTGTCATTATCTGTAACGACGCACACTACCTTCTCCATAATACCCTTCATTGAAAACAGCACGCACTGAAGATGCAATATTATCTGAACCGTGATTGGTGGCCACAAGAAGTTTTTATTGTTGATAAAATAGCTGTACGTAAGGTGAATGCAGTAGTGATGAAGTGGCACGTGACAGTCAAGTAACCTTCATTTGCGCGAGATGTCCAACAATCTGTAGTTATTGAGCACTAATCCACTTCATTAAGAATTACTTGCAATTTATCTTTGATTTCTTTGTGCAAATTTGCCATATGCACATTTTGTAAAGTATTACGAGATGGCAAATCGTGGCGAGGGTCTAAACATTTTACAAATTTCTGAAACCCCTTGTCATTGACAATGCTGAATGGCTGGACATCGGAAGCAATCATACACATTAAGGCACTGTCAATCGCTTTTTTACGTTAAGACGTGGATGCATACGTATCAGCGTTTTTAAAAAAGGATTTGATAGTATAACCTGGTTTTGGCAATTCTCGGAAAGTGGGGTGAGCACGTTTAAGATGATCGAAAAGGTTCGATGTGTTGCCGCTGGTTTTATATGTTTGTTTGACATTTAGCATGTTTTCCATCTTTGGTTTTTTTTCAAAAAAGGCCCATGCTTCTGATGACATCTTTCTTGTTCTTATTTTTTTCAATGCATTATTAGATTCGCTACCACTGGTCTTATTGCCAATATCAATTACATTTTCTTTTCTGGCAGACGTTGTAAAAAAATGTAAATACACACAAATATCGAACAGATCATCATAACAGAAATCTTACTTTTTGATCTTTTCAGGAACTTCTCCATGATTTGTAGAACCGTCAACTTAAATTTAATTAATTATTTCTTATCTGTTGTTTATTTCTCGTACCCAAAACTCGCAGCGTCACAACATATGTGTAAGTGATGGCACGATAGTGATATTCGATATTCGCTCCAAAAAAAAAAAATAACTATCGATACTATCGATAGTGCTTTCGATATTTTGACAGCTCTACTACATCAGTGTGTGTTTTTTTCGCAGTCTGACAATCTGTATTTCGCAGTCGGACAAATCTGTGTTCTTTCTAGGGGTGGGTCACCCTTATCATTTAGGGGTATACAAAATAGATGTTGGCCGATTCTGAAACTTTTTAATTGGCATTGCGAACAATGGTAATTCCTTTGCACTTGCATTAGATAAAGTAATGCAAATTAAAATCCAATGTAAATTAAAAAAACTCATGTATGCACTCCAGGTACTAATCAGAACCATTATTTTAAAGTCAAATATCGTTATCGAGGGGTGATGTTTTTCTTTGAATTTATTGACGTTTCTATAGTGATGGTGCAATGGGTAGTGTGCGCGCCTCTTGTACAGGAGATCCTGGGTTCGATCCCTGCTCTAACCTGCTTAGTGACGGCGACACTATCGAGTATATAGCCATGAAAAAGCTTCTCAAAATACCGTTCGGAATCGGTGTAAAACTGTAGGTCCCAATCAGTGAACGAAAACTGGAATGCGCACAGCTCAGTGATTGTGAGAAGTTCTCCCCGGTCCCTTCATGGGATGTAATGGGAAACCATTTACTTTTTTTATAGTGATTGTAATTTGGTTCATTAGACCACCACATCCTATCCAAGTGCTGGGGCTGCCAACAACCTACAAGTTGGGATTCAGAAACTATTAGGGGTGTTGGATGTTGGTTTTGCCTTATTACCGAATACGTATCGGTATTAGCATGATATTCAAGGTTGGTTAGCCAATCCCCTTCTGTATTCAGCTACACGCTGAAAAATCTGTCTTTCTTTGTTATTTTGATGCATATGTATATAACATGTTGGTTAGGGTCATTCAAAAAAATCAAATAGCGAAATATTGAGGTGCTCATGGATTTTTTTGGTCCTTTTGATGAGAAAATGTCGCACATAAAAATTCAAGGAAATTCAATTATATTTAGAACTGCCTCAAGGTGGGTCAATTTCAACGACAGGCAACGATAAGACCACTCGTTTTGAAGGAAATAATAAACATGACAATAGAGTTGCTCAACTAAATATTATTTTTAATTTACTTGCTTTACATACGATACATTTACTGTGCAATATTTACATTTACTCTGCGAGATATACTGTGCAGTTGTGAATAAAAAGTCCCAGTGCTGATTTTTCAGTTGGCCTGTTCATCAGTCTTTGAGAAAAGTGTGATTTTCTTGGTATCTGGAAAGCGTTTTCGGTGGCTTTCCACTAGTTGAAAAAGGAATTGGTTTTGATCTTCCTGCTTTGTAAGAGAAGAATTGAAAGTTGTAGCCAGAGCGATGCCTCTTTCAGCACCATCGTTGACAACTTTAAGCGCCATTACTGTCGTTTTTGCTTTCTGAAAAGAATCAATGTCGTTCCACGAATCCACGCTGTTGGCCAAGAAAGAAGTGTCCAATTGCAAAACTTCAAAGAAGAAATGGGAAGCAGGTCCAATGAAAAACTCAAGGGTTTTGTTGGTCAAAACTTCGATGGCGGTACTCCGATGAGGCAGTACTAAATGTAATCCAATTCGTTTGAAATTTTTTGTGGCGTGTTTTATCATCGAACGGAACATTGAAATCTATGAGCACCAACCAATAATGAAAGTTGGTTTTTTGCCTGTTGTTTTTGAATCTCCCTAATGTTGGTAGCCTGTCGCAAATAAAGTATACTTGTGTCCAAACACATTGTGTTTGCTATTTAATATAACATGTTGGGGACACATTGATTAATAGGTTATAATATATGTTTTTGTGATCTAAATGTGGCTTTGCTTGTTGAAAACCGCTCAAAACATACGGGTGACAGACAACAAAGAAACAAAAAAGTTCCACGTCTTCAATTCACGAAAACAGTGCTTGCAAACATATACATGTTTCCTGCAATAAGTTGCTGGGACCATTTGTTTCAGCGTATACCATTTAGACGGGAATGTAATGGCATTATCATGGGATACTTCATATGATGTTGCTAAAAAAAGTCCTGGACACAAGGAGAAAGACCATATCCCCCAAAATCCTTTGTAATGTTCAATGTAAAAGCGGAAAATTTTGAGTTGTGATGGTCTTTCATGAATTGATCGATGTGGTCCATAAAGTTGGCTTTGGAAGTACTGCTAACTTTTAAACAAATTCATATATCATGGGGCCGATTGTTGGATGTGTGCTGGAATGGTAGGACTCCACAATGATGTTTTTATAAAACATTTTAAAAAAGTGCACAAATCCCATTTAGTTGAGTTATGTAGATCAGGAATGACTTTGTTGACGGAACATAATACTTCAATGGAACGTAAGGAACCAGTTTGAACCATTTCCATTTAATTGCTCACAAGTTCCACGTATTATTTCAGTGTATTAAATTCCTTCTGTTTTTTATGTTGATATTTTGTATACCTTTAGAGCTCATTTCTGTTTTTTATACAATTCCGTCATTTAATTAATCTTTTCCTCAATACAATGTGTTTTCTTTTTGCTCTTCAGTAGGATTCTTGTGGAAATTTTTTTAAGTTTTCCTTATTTTTTAATTCATTTACATCGTTCCTTCATTACAGTTCCTTTATCCAGTCAATAACACCTTTCACTTCCTTTTCCATATCCTGTTCATTTGGAGCAATTACTCAATTCAAAGCATTTGCTCTTTCGTGTTAATTTTAACAGACTTTTTGTTTAGAGTTCGAAATTGAGATACTAAATTTAATTAAACTCCAGTTTGTGGTTCAATTTGCAAAAACAATAATACATCAAAAACTGTCAGTATTATCTCATCCAAAGTAATACTTTGGCAGCACCTTTAACGAAACGAACAGAAATGTGCAACTCTTTGTTCTAACATTGATATTCCAAATCAAAATATTCACAGACACACCACAAAACCGCCTATTTAAATTGTAGACATACTATATATAACTTTCAATACTTCTCATCCAACCTTTATAAATGTAAATAATATTGAAACTTTTTCGTTTAAAAATTTTCGTTGGAAGGAGGTTTTGGTTGGAAACTTTCAAAACAATTTTTAAGAAATTTCAAAACAATACAGAATCAATTAAACCCATTTAACGGTAGTATACAGACATACACCATGATTTACAGACATATACACCTGGTATATAAGAAGATTGTAACATTGTTTAGCATTAATGTAAATGAGTAATTCAAATGTATTTACTCCTTTCAATAGGTCCAACGAAATACTATGTGCGGATTTTTGGCATGCACACGCAGAAAAAACGCCGCCTCTGTAACATATTCTCTAAAACACATTCTGCGGGAACCATGCTTATATTTGGAACACTCTCAAAGTATTTACATATTTGCAAGTGCTAAACTCACTTATATTTGAGTGCAAACATTAGTATGTTTACTTGCAAAGATACATACTTTCACATGGAGCCATTTGCATGTTTCATCCCAAAACATCCATATACTTACGTCGACGCATTCGTGTGTTTCCTCCCAGACGAACGATTGACGACTGAATGAATGAAACTAAGGCGCAACAGATCAGTCAACATAATAAACTCTCAATTAATTTACGCTTGCATTCAGAAATATTTATGAATCACTGACTGAAAGAATATTGCAAAAACCCAATTACAAAACACAGTTACAACAATCACTCGTTGCCCGGCTATTATTAAGTTGCCCCGGAGAGAGCGAGTGCCACAAAAAAAGTTAAGTAAACTAAAAATTGTTTAAATTTATTCAAGCTCAAGATCAATTTAACATAAGGGTGAGGCCACGAGAACTGTGATATATTGGGTAAGGGATTTTAGCCTTTGGTCCATATGCCGAAAGGTTATGCGGCCGTCGGTGATGCAATGGCTAGTATGTGCGGTTCTTGTGCATGAGAACGTACGTTCAAACCCTGCTCTGACCACCTTACATTTCCTTCGACGACGGCCACCTCGCTTAGTGATGGCGACACTATCGAGTACTTAGCCATGTACTACATAAAATAAAAATAAATAAATGGTTTCCCATTACATCCCATTAGGGGACAGGGGAGAACTTCTCACAATCACTGAGCTGTGCGCTTTCCACTTTTCAATCACTGATTGGGACCTACAGTTTTACACCGATTCCGAGTGGTATTTTGAGAAGGTTTTTCATTGCTATATACTCGATAGTGTCGCCGTAACTATGCGGGGTGACCGCCGCCGAAAGAAGTTTTAAGGTGGTCAGAGCAGGGTTCGAACCTAGGATCTCATGTACAAGAGCCGCGCACACTAACCATTGCTCCACCGACGACATAAGAAGCTTAAAATACCGCTCGGAACCGATGTAAAACTGTAGGTCCCAATCAGTGAGTGACAAATTAGAAAGCGCACAGCTCACTGGCTGTGACATGCTCTCCCCAATCCCTTCGTGGGATGTAATGGGTAACGGTTTTTTGGAACGAAGATCCTTATCGCATTTAGCGGGCTAAATGAAAACATTTTAAACAACTTTTTTAAGAAATATTCCTTTCTTAAAAGTACCCTTTTTAAAAAATAAAATAATACCTTTTCTTTTCGTTTCTTGAGATAAGTATCCTTCCTGAAAATAAGTAAATTTTCTTAAAAAAATAACCTTATCCTAAAAAGAGTAACAACTTCTTTAAAAAGTACCCGTTCTTAAAAAAAGTATTTCTTTTTTAAAAAAATCATACTCTTAGGCTCATACTATATAAAAACATTAGCTTTTAATGAAAGAAGTACCTCTCATCAAAGAAAGGACCTTATCGGGAAAATATGATGCTTATTCTTACAAAATGGACCTAAAGATATACATTTTTTTAAAAAATACATTCAATAAATAAATATTTCTTAAAAACAGTTTATCATTTTAGAAGAAGTATAATTTCTTAAAAATTACAGTATTTTTCAACAAGCGCCTTAGGCGTGTTAGTTCTAACTAGTGCATAATATATAGCGAAAGGAACTTCGTTCCAACCGGGTGTCCCCTGACACCTCATGTAATTTTTTTATGTCAATATATAAAACTCCACAAAAACTAAAAGTAAAATTGTTGCTGTTTTAGATGTTGGAATTTTAAAATTTAGTATTTTTCTGAATTCAGTTTTTTTTAATTTTTTAAGAAAAATTATGGAAAATATAAAAAAATCAGAAAATAGCCTACACTGAAAAAATTCTTCGGAAATGTAGTTTAAAGAAAACTTTCGAATTTTAAATAAAGAGCTGGAGGAAGAAAAATAATAAATCATTCTTTGGAATTTAGGAAATTTAATTATCTTTCATTCCAAGTGCATATCCGTAAATCGTGGTCCTTATAACGTTTGCGGGGGTCGTCAACAAATAGGGGTTGTTTATGTTTTCTTCTTCGATGCTGTATATTCACTGCCATTATGAACGGTGCACAGTGGCGCCATTTGAGTTTTTTCGTTGCAAAAATCATATCTTTTGAACCGAATAAGATAATTGAACAGTTTAAACAGCATATGATAGACAACTGTTCAGCCAATGAAATGAGCGTTTGGAAAGGGTGCTACGCTTTGTAGGGGCCTACTTATGGGTTATCAAAGTTAAAATTTGTAGAAAAATCAATTTTATGGTAACTGTTTTTATTTTTTTTCTTTAGGGTTTTATGTTTTAAATTATTACCCAACAAATTAAAAAAAATTACTTCTTTTTTAAATATATTTTTTCAATTTTCTGTAAAATATTCATCACAATTCGTAGGAGAAGGTATATCTAAAAGACTAATCATTTCTAAACTATAATTATTTTCTAACTCTATTCGTGACTTCACATGCCGCAGGGAAGAAATAAGTGGATCGGAAGATGCTGCCAACATGTTGAAGAGGTCCTCATTTTGCCTTACCCTTGATGCTTTGAATGTGTTCTGCAATCTATATTTTTTATAAAATTTGTTAAGAGACTCCTGTGCTTCTTCAGAAAGCTCTCCAATTGGCAAACACTGGTAATCAATTATGTCTTTGCCATGCGCTAATATTTTATGGACGGTCGGGGTCAACTTCTTCTGTGGATACATTTCTGCTAAAAGAGATGCAGTTTTCGATGCATATTCTCCATATTTTGTAGAATTAACGTTTTCTTTGCAGTTTAAAACATTCAAGATCGTTCCCAATCTTTTCACAATTTGATTGTCAATTCCAGTGATTGTAGTTACTGCCTCATCATTTTCAAAAAATCTCCTAGAAGTGTTTCCATCGTTTGAGTTACCGTATCCGTGCTTGGGACAGTCTACATTTAGTCCAACTTCTTTAAAAAAAGCATCCTGTATTTGCTTCTTTCTGATCTTTTCCTTATCCTTTATTGATGTATTTTCATCGAAGTTTTCCTCCTCTTGTGGTAGGGTATACGCCAGTTTTAGCAATAACTCCATACACCTTATCCTTGCGTGCAATGGTGACATTCCATATTCGTAATTCTCCTCGTTTGTAGAATCGTTTAAATTACCAAAGTTCTTCTGACTCTTTTTGCAAATCGGGCATGACAATGTTGAGGTTGTTCCTGTCAGTTCGTTTACGACTTTTCCGTCAACCATGGTCAGGTGGAACTCGTAATTGCATTCAATATATTTTCCTTCTCCAATTTGCAGCTTTGTAGGCTTAATCTTGCTTATTTGTTCTTCAATGTCCTTCACCGTGGTCCTTATGAGTTCTGCCGATTCCCTTGCAAACTGAAACATTATTGGTCGGCAATAATGCACTGATGACGGACGTGGATTTTTCCAGTGTAGGGAAACATCAGATTTTAGCCGCAAAGGAACAACAGATGCCATAAACATATTTCCGTCCGATATTGTAGCGTCATCGGAAGATATCCTTTGCTTATAAACGCTTTGTGTGGATGATCCATCGCAGCCCCATTTGCTGATCAATGTCAGTTTCTCAGGAAGAATTTTCACCTCATTTTCAGGAAGACTCTCCATCAACCGTTTTGCTGTATGGCCCATGAGATCCTGCAGATTGGCTTTCACAGAGACTTCCGTAAACTCCGTATGCAGTGGTCGTGAATTTATTTTGGCTTGCGTAATATGCTTGTATCCTGGTAAAACGTCAGACCCGTGTCGCATCAAGGATGCCTGTAGTATCTCATATTTTTCTTTGGAAAGTTCTAAGTCCATAAACAAGGCCAAGGCTTCTTCGAAACCATACTTTTTAATGTGTGCGTTTGTGGGCGTGGGAATGCTTTCCTTAATCCTTTTTAGTCGCAGTGGGCTTGCATGAGCAACAGATTTTGTAATCTGCGACCTCACTCTTTCACTATCCTTTGTATATTTAATAGACAGCGCGTCCGATAAATGCTTCGTGGTCAAGTCATTGGTGGCCTCGGCAAGTTTCCTCTTTCTTGTGAAAATTGAACACTCCTCAATACTTTTTTTTGGCCTTCCTTTTGCTCCTCTGGTTGATGTGGTGGGTTTATCTACTGGCAATATATCCAGGATCGTGTCTTCATTAAGCCAGTCCTCGTATTTGGAGTTGAATTTCTGAATGGTTCGATTAGTTTTCACCCATTTTGCCTTAATATTTGCATATATCAGATAAAAATTATTCTTTATAATTTCGCTTCTCTCAATATTTCCGTATAAGCTATCAAGTTCTTCTAAAGCAGCTTCCGTAAAAACCTTTGGTGTGGTTGACTTTCTGAACAGTTCAAATAAATTTAAATTGTTCAACGCCATGTTTTCAATAACTCGCGGTTAGATGGTTGGTCAATAATAGCACAATCAGGTTTGTTGAAACCACGCTAAGTGTTTACACTTATAAAGTAGCTGGGCATGACGCAAGTTTTTACCACCATGTTTTGGTCATTGGTAAATTAGGTAGAATTTTCCAGTGTGCGCTTGGGTTCTTGTGGGCGGAGTCTTAACGGGGTTGGACTGTGCGTGGTGTGGTGGAGTGCTGGCCTACCTGCCTACCTACAGGGCGGGTGACCAATCACATCGTGTACAGGTTCTAAAAATACGAATGCGTGTGGACTGGATGACAATTGTTGCGTCCATTTTATCACGTAATTTTGTTTTTCCAAGAATTGTTAGTTCTTTCCACGAATTCAGACAAAAAAGGGTTTTCATGTTGGAAATGATGGCATCCCATGCTGTCCGTACAGATAATTTTCCCAATAATTCTATCATGAGTGCCAGTTACAGAAGTTTACGCGAGTTGTTTTTATTGTTTTACAAAATGAATACACACTTGGTCTGGCCTGACCCATGTGTTACGAATGTGACTATAGAAATGATTTGATTTTTCCCACTCAAGAACCATGTCTTTTTTAACTCTTTGACCTCTAGAAGCCAAAGGGGCACTTAGAGGCAGATAAAACCTTTGGAATTATGTAAAGGAATACTCAAAGAACATATTTTGAAAATATGGCAAATATAGAAAAATATAGATTTTTTTTATTTTCCGTCAAAGTTGAAAAATAGTGAAAAAACGGATAGTTTTTAAATAGTGTTTTACCCGGAGAAACACAAAGCAAACAGTTAATTTTTTTTACCATTATACATTTAATAAATACATCAATAAATACCAAAAAAAAAATGGGGCGATTCGTTACCTATTTTTCGTGATATTACACCTGAAATCGCAACAAATTGACTAAAAATTGTGTGTTTTTTTGAAACCCGAAAGTCGGTTAACTTTGAACGGTTATATCTTCTAAACTAAAAATGTGATATTATTAAGAGTAGCATATTTGAAATCATTGAAAAGTTTCCTATAACATGGGTTTATTCAAAACTTCGTCGGCGCACATGAAAATTTTGATTTTTGCAACCTCGTTTGCTCTACGGGCGCCACTGTGCGGTGGCGGGAGGCAAACCCAGTCCACCGACTTTTTGTATTTTACCTACTGCCAGGTTATTTGATTACAGCCGCCAATTATGGATCAGACGCTGAGCAGGATGCAATATGTCGAACTTGGATTTTGATCTTTTGGTTTCTATCCGCCGTTGGCCCGTATGTTTGGCTCATCCGCCTTCTAAGGACAAAATAATATGCCCCATTGTTTTTCTGAGCTCCAGTGACATCAGTCACCTACTAAACCAGATTTGCTGCTCATTTCTTCCGCCTTCTCACTCTAGCTGGCTAACGGAAGTTTCCGAAAAGCCACTGCCCAGGACATACTGCGTGGAAGTAGTGAGCTGCTTGGACTGCCCAATGAAGGAATCATTTCTGGTCACTCCCAAGTGAATGGCTATCAGAAACTTTCCGCCTCCACGGACAATCCCATGTCCCTCGCATCTGCCGTAAACAAAAACAACAACGTCAGCCTTGAGATGAAGCGGAGAATTGTGCTTGCGAATAGATGTTATTTTGGGCTAAAGAAGCACTTTAGACATAAAGCCCTCTCTCGAGAAACAAAAGTGCAGCTGTACCAGACTCTCATTCAGCTTGTCTTGCTTTATGGCACAGAATCCTGGGTCCTACCGCAAGCAGACGAAACATCTGTAGGAGTCTTCGAGAGAAAAACACTCCGTAAAATTTATGGCCCTATAGTGCACAACGGCGAGTATCGGCGACGAATGAATCATGAGCTGCATGAGCTTTATCCTGACATTGTCATAGTTAACCGGATCAAAATAACGCGATTGCGCTGGCTAGGCCATGTCAGTGGAATGGATGAAGACGAACCAGCGCGAAGGGTTTTCGAAACCGAACTCGAAGGAAGACGAAAAATAGGAAGACCAAGACTCCGCTGGAGGGATCTGGTTGACGAATCCCTGCGTATACTTGGTATTGCCAACTGGAGAAATAAAGCAAAAGATCGAACTGGTTGGCGAAATAGGTTATCTTCGTTTTGTAAGGTCCCTGACCCCCCGAGGTTGTCCGAGACCGGGTAAGTGAGTAAAAAACAAAAAATAAATGGTTTCCCATTACATCCCATGAAGGGACCGGGGAGAACTTCTCACAAGTAAGCAATGGAAATGGTGAAAGTTAAGTTAACTTTGCACCATCCACAGCTGTGTTTGTATCACAAAGAAAGCTGTTTTTGGATCACAAACACAAATATTAAAAAATATTAATGTTGTGTCTCAAACGTGTTATATTGAAAAGTAAACGCAATGTGTTTGAAGTGGCGGCATGAAATATCGCCCAAACAAAAATTACTCAGCAATTTTATGAAAAATCGCCCAATTTTTTAAATTGGGTCAAAATATGAAAAATAGCCCAAAATTACATATGAAATTTACCCCATAAATAAATGCAAAATGACGCAAAAGAAATATGAGAAATCGCCCAAATATATTGCGTAACTTTTCATAAATAAAATTGCCCTAATTTTCATATGAAAAATAGCCCAAAATCATAGTGAGAATGAAATAAGAAATACATTTAGAAGTCCAAAACTTCAATATTTGAAAAAGATTAAATCTCAGCCATTTATAGCCATTTTATATTTTAAGTAAGCGCTGTAGTCAAAAAATCGCGCAATTTTGGAGAAATAATTGGAGAATAATAATAAAAAATGCAAAATTATTTCGAAAAAATCGAGCGATTTTGTCTTGTTTTGTTTTAGCAAGCGCCGCTATAGTAAAGTCACTTTTAAAAAATTATGCTATTCTTCTTTTAAACGATTTTGTATAGTGTTTAAGTAAGCGCTGCACATTGGGACAGATCTAAAAAATGACCGGACAAAATTCTAAAAATCGAAGTTGTTTAAACAGTGGCCAAGTAACCACTGAGGTCCAAAATTAACTGTTTTGAGGTTTCCATGCACGTTGCTAATCAGGCAAGGGGCCCAAAGTTGAGTATTGTTTCAATATATGCATGCCGGCTAATTTTGGGCTATTTTTAGTAGATGTGTGTTATATGAAGGTTATGTTTCGGGATGTTTTAAACTTCTTTTATTTATTTTGTGTTATAAGAGCTACAAAATTGTACAGTAAGTTAATTTAATTTACATAAGGTTTCTATGTAGTTCAATTGCAATGAAAGTAATTGACTAAAGATATTACATTTTTTATCTTATGTTGACCAAAAAAAAAAATTAGGACCAACTAGGACCGGCGCGCGATTTTCACTTCTGAGTACTTAAGACCGTAACCGAAGTCACTGATTTTAGTTGGTTACCATTTGCTGAAGAAACATTTTTTTTTAAACTTTGGTCCATTTTTTGATTTCATATTTAAATATAAAATACTTGTGCAAAAATTGATTTTCTTCAGTGTAAAGTTAAAAACATTGCTGTATCGGAATACAGGTCAGGCAATACCATAAACTGTCAAACTAAAATTTCGAAATTTCAATCTAAAATTTCGAAAGATCCGAAGACGACGATAATGGAAATGTCGACCGCAATGATATAGTTTTTTTTTAAACGATGTTTTTTTGTTTTGAGGCGCAAATAAATCTTGTATGGTTACGAAACCAACTTCTCAAGCTTTTTATAATCTCGTGGCCGTCGGTGGTGCAATAGTTAGTGTGCGCGGCTCTTGTACATGAGATCCTGGGTTCGAACCCGGCTCTGATCACCTTCAAATTTTCTTTCGGCGGCGGTCACCTCGCATAGTGACGGCGACACTATCGAGTATCTAGCCATGAAAAAGCTTCTCAAATTACCGTTCGGAATCGGAGTAAAACTGTAGGTCCCAATCAGTGAGTGAAAACTGGAAAGCGCACAGTTCAGTGATTGTGAGAAGTTCTACCCAGTCCCTTCATGGGATGTAATGGGAAACCATTTATTTTTTTTATTTAGTAAAGTTGATAGAAAAGTTTAATACGTTAAACCTTGTTATGTAAAGAAATTTTAAGGAAAAGGTAAAATTACAAATGCTCTTACCTGCGTTAGGTTAGTTATCGAAATACTGATCGAAAAATGTTTGCCAAAAATTAAATCGGGACATCCAAGAACCTATGAAACGATACCCATAACATTTTTTAAATTTAACCCCCCACTATAACTCGACCCCCCTCCACACGATGGAAAAAGCAATGCCAGAAATGGTCTCAACACCCTCAAAAACCTACCGACTAATGAGTTTGACACATCTAAAATCAAAATCAACGACGTTATTAATTTTGTCCGGTCATTTTTTAAATCTGTCCCAGTGTTCGCTGCATTAAAAAAAAAACGGGCAAACGTAAACAACACAAAATGTAGGTGGTTGCTAAGAGCGTTTAGATAAGTAACGGTTTAGTGTAGTCTCGCTTCAATTGCAATATCAATTTTACTTAAAATAAGAAAACGAAAAATGGGCCACAAATTTCGGAATTATCCCGATTTATTTTTGGGCTATTTTTCGTATCTACAATTAGGAAATATGGCCCACAATGGGTCTATTTTCATATCTAATTTTATGAAAAAACATCCAAATGGGCAATTTTTCACAAACGTATTTTGAAAATAAAATATTGCCCACAATTTATGAAATAACCGCCACTATATCACTTTCGGTTTCACTTTCATATGAATTTTCGCCCACATTTGTAAGGTTTTTTGGGCAATTTTTCATAAATTTTGTGCGCGTTGTTTCATTAACCCATTTGAAATAGTATTACAGAATTTATGGCGTTTGTCAGAAGAAAATTATTTTTTTGGTCACTAATGGTGTTAGCGTTTGGCAAAGCACAATACCTTCCATAGGTCAATGAGAAGACGCTGGGCTGGCAATCAGGTGCTTGGTTTTGAATCCTGGTCGAGGTGAAATGGTTACGGAGCTTAAGGCCCCCGATGTCATAGCTCCCTACTCTCTATTTAATACCAGTAGTTTTATATTATAATTATATCGTTGTAAATTAATAAATTCTTATACACATTTTTTATATATGTATGTATGTGTATGTATTTTTTATATACATATGTAGTAAATTGCTGAAAATCTGGTTGAAATTCGAAGGACGTATTTTTTGTGTTTGCTTCCACTTAATTTGTTTATCCATGCATATCAGTAGACCGTGTGAAATAGTTAAATTATTTTAAATTTAATAATATTAATTATTATGTGTTTATTCAACTATACTGAACTGTATCCGGGGAGAGAATCTCAAGCCTGCAAAATTATTGGCTATAATATTTGGCTAATGCTGCCATGTGCTATAGATTTCGTATAAATTATAATCATTAATAATAAATTTCCTTGATGTTTCAGCTTGTTTAAACTTTTTGCCTTATCAACTATTTAAAATTAATTTTCATTAAACTTTCAACATCGTTAATTATTAAACTGGTTATTAATTCTACTTTATTTTTTATTTTTAATCATGGTGAAACAATGTATCGTGCCAAAACCACAACATGGTGGTCAAAGCGCTATCTGGTGAATATTAACAATTGGCAATAATGCGCATACATACATACACAGTGTTATAAACAAAGCGAAATGAAAAATTCATCAGCACTTTTTTTTTTTGTCATTTTAACAAAATAAAAAACCATTTTAATAAATGGTTTTGCAAAAGCAACTGAAATCCGGTACTCTATGCTTAAAAGGATATCATGTTTTGTATAGGGGATTGCACTTATGTTGCTCCTTATTATCTTAGTTTCATCAATTAACATTGCAACATATCTAATAGAGAACACAAGTATGTTAACGATTTCGTAATGACATCCAGGGATATTTGTATTTGGAAATCTATTTCTATTCAATGAGTTGAGCAGATTAACGCTCCAGGGTATACAATGTGTAGTAACAACAATCTTGAGAACATCGCACAAAACAGTGGGTGAAAAACGAGTGCTGGTGTGAATTAGTTAATACTGAGAGAAATATTTTTGATGTAAGCAATTATTTTCAATGTGTGGGATAGAACGGTATATTAACAAAACTTTCGGCCGATAACGCTGAAGAGCGCAATAGGGAATGTCAACTTAAATGAAAGCACCCTACTGGTAAGCAAGTACAAAGCTCCTCAATTTGCTGGTTCAATCCTGCGATATTTGTACACTGTTGAAATTAGAATTAAAGGAATTGACAAAGATTATCAAAAACAGGAAAATAGCTGCATAACTGAATTTGCAATATGTTTTCAAAAGCAAAGAAATATTGGGGTAGTAACAAAGACAACCGTGGTGGTTGTACGTAGAAAGAGATAGGAGGAGCTTTCTGATCTTGAGGATGATGAAATATCAAGTATAGCAACTGGCGAACAAAGCCACCTCAACATAAAAGTACCACCAATTGCAGTAGATTCTTGCCACAATATCCTTGATGTTATTAAACAGCTCGGAATCGGAGGAAAGTACAAACGAATCTCTGCTGTTACAGAGGCTATGCAGAGTACTATTTCCGACTTTGTAGAAATGATAAAGAAACTGTATTTTTCTTTGTTGTTTGGTGACAAACATAACGTGTTTGTAGCTTGTCCCAAAATATGGCATACCTGTGTCCAAACACATTGTGTTTGCTATTTAATATTACATGTTGGAGGCACAATGATTAATACGAGAGGCTATCAATAAGTCCGTGACTTTTCGAACTTCCCTCGTAGTTATATGAAATACAAAATATAGACTACTGTCAAATATTGAGCAAGTTACGTCATTTACTTTGCGTTTAACAGCTGTTCAAAGCATACTACCTCGTGCATTTTTTTAAAAATGGAAAAAAGTGAATTCAGCGAGTGTTCGCTCATTAACATTAGTTTTTACGAAAACAAAAACTTTCAATCAAACCCAGGAAAAGCTTGATAAATACTATGGGGACTCTGCAACAACGACTTCAGTGGTAAAAAAGAGGTTTACTGACTTTCGTTGTGGTCGCACAAGTACAAAATGACGCTGAACGTTCTGGACGGCCAATTGAGGTCAATACACCCGAAAATGTCGAAAAAATCCACAATATGGGGTTGGCCGATCGAAGAGTAACAGTGCGTGAGATTGTTGATGCCATAGGCATTTCATATGGCAGTGAGGGTTCGATTTTAAATGATCAGTTGGGTCTAAGAAAGCTGTCTGCAAGGTGGGTGCCGCGTTTGCCCTCCATTGACCATAAACATAATCGTGTGACAACTTCAAAGGATTATTTGGAGTTGCTTAACCCCAATTCGAAGGAGTAGCTCATCCACCATATTCTCCGGATTTAGACCCCGGTGACTATTTCCTATTTCTAAACCTAAAGAAGTGGCTTGGTGGAAAGAGATTTAGCTCCAACTATGAAATTATTGATCAAACATATGCCTATTTTATGGACCTGGAGAAATCCTATTTTTTGAAGGGATACAAAATTTGGAGAAACGTTGGACTAAGTGTATTGAGCGAAAGGGAGATTATGTTGAAAAATACATTTTTTTTTTTAAAAAACTGTTTCATTCAAAAAGTCACGGACTTAGTGATCCACCCTCGTAGGTGTTTAATGTTAATGTTTTTACAACCTAAATATGTCTCTGTTTGTTAACAACTGCTGAAAACAAAAATGTGACAGACAACCAAGAAACAATACATCAGCAGATCTTCAAAAAATATATATAGTTCCACAATAATGTTACAGGGGCCGAAGTTTGTTGGCATGTGCCACCATTCGAATAACGGCGAAATATCTCATATTGCTAATTTGTGCACATGCCGCGACCGACGATAAAGACGATGACACCAAGGACATGTTCTTTGAGCACCTAGAGGAAACATGCGATCGCTGCCCTGGCCATGACATTAAGATTGTTCTAGGTAATTTTAATATTAAAGTCAGCAGATAAAATGTCTTTGAACCAACCATTGGTAAATTAAGACTACACGCCATTACTCCCGATAACGGAATGAACGTGTTAGATTTTCTCACGGCGAAAACAAGGTTGTCCGTTGTAGGCTAATTGGATATCCCCCGATGAACAGACGAACAACCGAATTGGTCACCTGGTAATTAAAGCATGTCATTCTACTAGTGTAATAAAAAGTCATGTCATTCGATGAGCTAGTATCGATTCGGATCACTACTTGGTCGCAGCAAAGCAGAGCGAAATTCATACGAAAGCAGACATATAGAAAGCTGGACATCGGAAAGCTGCAATTACTAGAATTAGACACTACCCATGCAGAGAAACTCAGTAAGATACTGGCGCAGAATGCTCCCCCGCTTCATGACTTTGAAGCACAGTGGAGGTACATTTCCTACTCTATGAAAGCTGCTGCAGAGACCGTAGTTGAGAATGAAAAACCGCTTAAAGAGAAACTATAGCACGAGGAAGGGTGTCAAGCTATGCAACGAACGCTACACGTATGTTAGTGCTTCAGTCAGTTGCAACGCGAGCCGGAACCGAGCAGTATAAGGCGAAGAGGAGAGAGAACCCCCATTTATTTAAAACGAAAAAACGATTGTAAAAGGAGCACGAGGGTGAGCAAATTGAATCTTACAGAAGGAAGAATGAGACCCATAAATTCTACCGAAAAGTAAAGGCCTAACCAACGACCGTGAACCAGAGCCTCACTTTTGTAGATATAAGGACGGGAATCATGTCGCAGATGCGCAGAGTTGGGGAATATGGAGATATCACTGCTTTGGTTTACTTACCCAGGAAACGTCAATTGGATGAGGATGCTGAGCAACTACAGGACGACGACTTCGAATTCCTCTTTCTAGCCAAAGCGAAGTTAGAACTGCAAGATCCCGGCTTAAGAAAAACAAAGCCGCTGCTGCTGAGGGACTTCCGGCGGATCTGTTTAAGGGAGGCGGCTATGAGTTGAAAAGGTGTCTGTAGTTAAACTACAAAATTAATTAAACACCCCATTCCCATTTTTGATCGAAAATATGAAAAAATTAGAAAAAACATTTATATGTCGGAAACTGAGCGTCGGATCGAAAAAATTGCAAATTTCTGAGGCTTCTAAGGGGTTTTCATAAAGGGTTTTCAAAAAAATCTTCAAAATAAGAAAATCCCTGAAATACAAAAATGGCTATCGCAACTGAATGCAATCTCAATTGAATGAATCGCAATGATTCCACTACTGCAAAATCCACACCAAACTGTCACTCTCTGTGGGCGCATTAGCTTCTCGTCAATGAAGTGCGGGTTTTATTACAATCTGGGATGCACATTTTGTTTGTTGACATAGCCGGCGAGATGAAAATGCCCCTCGTCTGAAAAGATATTTTTTCGGCCAAATTCCATATCCGACATTTTCTAACGTTGTTCAAGCGTAAAGACATTCATTTTAGTCCCCGGAGGCATGATAGTTGCTGATAGTCAATATTTTGATCAGAAAAATCTATCAGTGTCAAAATAACATATGGCTCAAATTTTCTCCCTGTCTAGTTCAATCTCATAAATTGATTCGCATAACAAAATTATGTTTAAGGTCGGCCTGAGGGTATTTTTAAACTGTCATACAATCCTTTACAACTTGAAACTTTCGAAGTCGGTTTACGCACAACTATGTTTTTTGAGTTATGACGTTCTTGTCGTATTTGGGACGATATGATTTTAAAATATAGCTGTAGATGGAGCACCCTTTATGTACGACTAAATTAAATACATTTCGCCCCATTCAGCAAAAAGAATCGCTAAGAAATCAAAAGACAGACAAAAATCTGAAATACGTATTTACTCAAATAGAGTAAAGATTAAAATATGTCAATCTGACATTTACATCAGAAAAATCTTCGTACCAACATTTTAAAAATTTGCATTATTTGCAGAATATTCCTGAAAAATTAATGTGTCAGGACATGTTTTCACATATTTTATATACTATTCGAAGCTCTTTAAAATAACCTTTCATATGATACGAATATTTTATAAATACACTGTCGAAATTCAACGAAAGAGCTACGAAATTATTTGAAAAACTAAAAAATACCTTTTTTTAAAATGGTCCATCTCACTGGATCTTAATGCTAGCCACGAAATATTTTGGGAATCATCAGAAAACAAACCAAGGTAGAGGGCGGATCAATAAGCCCGTGACTCTGTGAATGAAACACAGTTTTTTAAAAAAAAAAATTATTTTCAACATAATCTCCTTTTAGCTCAATACACGTAGTTCAACGTTTCTCCAATTGTTGTATCCTTTCCAAAAAAAAAGGATTTTTCGAGGTCCATAAAATAGGCATTTGTTTGATCAATAATTTCATCGTTGGAGATAAATCTCTTTCCACCGAGCCATTTTTTTAGGTTTGGAAATAGGAAACAGTCGCTGGGGGATAAATCCGGAGAATGTGGTGGATGAGGTTCCAATTCGTAGCCCAATTCATGGAATTTTGCCATTGATGCTACACACCTGTGCAGCCGTTCATTATCTTGATGAAAATTAACTTTTTTCTTGGCCATGTGGAGTCGTTTTTTTAAAACCCTCGTTAAATCGGTCAAAAAAAAAAATGGTTTCCCATTACATCCCATGAAGGAATTGTGGGAGCTTGTCACAACCAGTGATTGGGACCTACAGTTTTACACCGGTTCCGAACGGTATTTTGAGAAGCTTTTTCATGGCTAAGTAATCGATAGTGTCGCCGTCACTAAGCGAGGTGACCGCCGTCGAAAGAACTTTTTAAAGGTGGTCAGGAATTGGACCCAGGATCTCCTGTACAAGGGGCGCGCACACTAACCATTGCAAATCGGTCCAATAAATTGGCACAATAATCGCCGTTTCATGCTTTTCCCTTTTGAAGCTAATCGATGTGGATTATCCCTCATGAATCCCAAAAAACTATTCCCATCCCACCTTATTGGCCGACAAACGAACACTGCTGCTTGGCCTCCGGAGTGTTGTAATGGATCCATGTTTCATCCACAGTTACAAAACGCTGCAAAAACTCCTTCGAATTGCGGCTAAACAACTTCAACCAATCCTTTGAAATTGTCACACGATTACGTTTACGGTCAATTGAGAGTAAACGCGGCAGCCATCTTGCAGACAGCTTTCTTAGATCCAACTGATCATTGAAAAGCGAAACCACACCGACATATGAAATGCCTATGGCATCAACAATCTCACGCACTGTTACTGTTCGATCGGCAAACCAAATCGTGGATTTTTTTGAAATTTTCGGGTGTATTGACCTCAACTGGCCGTGCAGAGCGTTCAGCGCCATTTGTACTTGTGCGACCACAACGAAAGTCAGTAAACTAAATTTTTACCATTGAAATCGATGGTGCAGAGTCCCCATAGTATTTATCAAGCTGTTCCTTGGTTTGATTGACGTTTTTTTCGCAAAAAATAATGTTTAATGAGCACTCGAAATTCACTTTTTTCCATTTTAAAAAAAATGCACGAGTTTGTATGTTTTCAACAGCTGCCAAACGCAAAGTGAATGACGGCACGTGCTCAAAATTTGATAATAGTCTATTAACAGGTGGTGCTTGATGGGAGCAGTGTTGCATTTCATATAAGTACGAGGGAAGTTCGAAAAGTCACGTACTTATTGATCCGTCTCGTACATTATGAGGGCTGGACAAAAGCTACATTTTTGTGAGTCGGTCTAATGTAATTATATATACTTGGGAGACATATACATATTATTTTTGTTTAACAGCGCCTAGATCGGATTAAATCTGATATGGGGTTTAAAAATTTTACAAAATGTTCCGCATGAATGACTAAAGTAAATACCTTCTTTTTCGACCAGCAAACCGAAACAACATTTAGTTCATCCTGGATATTTTGTTTGGAATAATTATCAATTTCCATCCACTGTTCATTATTCTGGACGAGTGCTATCAAAGGAAAATCGCTTACATTAACAAAATGTTTTACCTTTTTCCTTCCGTCCAAAGGGGAAACGAGGTTATCTGGCGATGTTTTAGTTGCACACACATAGTGGATATGTACGCCAATTGCAACTTTGTGGCAACTAATTGAGTAAACGAGCAAATACTTTATGCTGTGTCTAGTTCTTGGGAAGTGGGTACTTTAGTTCTTGCCGATTGTCTTGCAAAGATAGGGGACATATGAAACAGAATCGTATAAAAACAAAATCTCGATAAACAGAGAATTCTCAATGGATACTGATGGTTAAAACTTAATTTAAGGACGATCGATTTGTTGCGTTGAAGTACGAACTGAGATAACATTATACATTTTCGTTTCAAACATTCGAAGAGTGAGTCCAAAATCCATTGATTGCAAACCACATCCAACATTTATGTACTTGTTAATGAGTCTAAATATAGAAAGCCAGTGGCTCACTGTTTGCGTATAGCTGCTGCCAATCAAGTTTTGGATTTACTGGGAAGCCACGTGTTTTTAAATCATAAATAGGTACAGAACTATTGCAGTTCATACCGTCAACCATATCCTCAGAAAAGATCTCAAAACTAAAAAGCATAATTTGAACTTAATCAATAAAATATGACTCTTTTATGATGTACAACCGATGCAAATTCAATAACAACAGTTAGTACCATTTTTAATTACCCAGTAGTGGTTGAATTAGATAATTTAAACTTGTTAACAAACGAAAAGGAATAGAAAATATTTCGTGTTATTTGTATAATATGGCATAGTAGTGAGACCGCCCTTTTTCCGCTCACCCACTAATGAATAAATCGCGAGCGAGCGCAATTTTCAAATCGCTCATGATTTGACTTCACCCCGAACGCGATTTTAAAAAGTAAAACTCGCTGGCGATCTTAAAATTAAAAATCTGAAAATATTACTCGCTCACGATTTTAACAGACAGAAAGCGCGGTGGGTTTAGACTTTAAAGAGTGCAGTATTCGACTCGCTCGTGAGCGCTAAAAACTAGAATCGCATGCGCAAATGTTTAAGTTATATTCATGCCTGTATAATTTCTGATTGTTTTGTTAGTAATGTACTTTGATTTTATTTATGAATTTGTAAGTTTTTGTATGGAGGACGTTGGCAATCAAGATCAACAATATGTTACGTAGTTTTTTTTTTTAGATAGTTGTGATTTTTTTAATTGGATTGTAAAGAAGACATGTTTCGATTTAGAATGTAATAAAATATCCGTCAAATGACTCCACGGCTCTGATGACAGGCCATTACTCTCTGCATGAAATTTTCCATGCCTTTTTCTCAGAGGTGGTGCTGTATCTCACCGATGACGCGTTGGATCTCGGACTTGAACTCAGGAATTGTTGCCAGTTTATTCGCATAAACCCGAGATTTCACAAAACTCCAATGAAAGAAATCGCACGACTTGAAATCGCATGGATTTGGTGGTCAGTTGACATCAGAATTTCTTGAAATAATTTGTTTTGGAAATCGTTGCTACAATAAATCGATTGTTTCATGCGCGGTGTGGCAGGTGGCGCCGCATTGCTGAAACAACATATCGTCCACATCCATGCCGCCCAGCTGAGGTCACAAGAACTCCGTTATCATTTGTGGGTGGATTTTCTTCTCATGGATTGCGTGAGAATTGTCTGAGGCCCGAATTCGACAATATTGTGCATTCACGAAGCCATTCAGATGGAAATACGCCTCATCGGAGAAGATGACTTTTTTTTTTGAAAAATTGGAATTGACTTCACTTTATTCCAATACCCATTGAACGAACTGCCGGCGCTATCCATGGTCTGCTGGTTTGAGCACCTGAGTAAGCTGAATTTTGTACGCATGAAAGTGGAGGTCTTTTGTCAGAATTCCCTACGTAGTGCTTCGTGAAATTTGAAGCTGTTGAGAACGATGCCGAATTGGTGTTTCGGGTTTTCGGCGACACTTTCGTTTACAGCAGCAATGTTTTTAAGAGACCGCTCGGTACGTTGACGCACAGTCCATTACCGATCCAGTTGCTTTACATTTATGACCACTCTTCTAATGGTTGACATATTAGGTGCACTTTCTCGACTGAAAATTCTCCTAAGTTTGCGATCGGTCTCAGCATAACTTTCCAAATTATTGTAATAAGTTTCCGCAATTATAACACGTTGTTCTTTTGTAAAGCGCTTCAATTTTAATAATCGGAATAAACACGTGCGATAGCTGCCAATTTCAGAGTTGCCACTTGCACAAAAAAAGATACACTAAATTTAAAATGTGCAATCTTACTGAGACACCCTACAAATAACAAATATGGAAACTCAGTTCGACAAAATCCAACTTTTTGTATGCAAACAACAACCGTTTCCCATGACATCCCATAAAGGGATTGGGGAGAGCTTCTCACAACACACTAATTGGGAGCTACAGTTTTACACCGGTTCCGAACGGTATTTTGAGAAGAATTTTCATGGCAAAGTAATCGATAGTGTTGCCATCACTAATCGAGATGGACGTGGTCGAAGGATATGTAAGGTAGTCAGACCAGGGATTGATCCACGTTCTTATGCACAAGAGCCGCACACACTAGCCATTGCACCACAGACGACCACCTTTTGGTATGCAGCCAGTAAAAAAATCAGATAGATTCCGAAGCCAGAGCTATAAATAAAAGTCGGGCGACTCCTGGGTCAATATAACGTCGTGAAAATGCAAAGCAAGATTTCATATTCGACCATCCCACTATATATAATTTGTCAGGGCCGTCGCACAGTGGTTCAGAATCGATTTCCAAGGGGCAAAATTCAGTATCATTTAATCTGGAAGTCATTTCTAATTTCTATAAAAATCCGATTGTAGGTAAGGAGTCAGTGATTATTTCGAGCTATCAAGATTAGAAATCGTATAGTTAGAATAAGATTATGAATCGTCTACTGGTTATCATAATTCAGAAAATATACGAAAATTGGTTATCTAGAAAGTTGACTACTTTTCTTATAGTTCGATTTTAAAGAAAACAAAAATTGCGCTTTTTCTATACTGCTTTCAATACATTTTGATGGAATTGCCCATAATGCACACAAAAATTTAAATTTTTTCCATGTAACAAATATTTGCTATTTTCACATTTAAAAATCGTCAAAATTGTATTTCTTTTTTTCGAATTTCTTAAGCTGTATCTCACACAGTTTTGGAGATAATCATAATCAATTTACTTGTCTTAGAAAGTGTGTTTTGCTGGCTTTATTATGGCGGTCAAGTTTTTTTTATGCCTAATATAGTTTGGTTGTTCTAAATATTTTAAAACTTGTTGAACCAACATATCTAAATTCCTGTCAGCTGAACAGTTCAGAGCTTTTGTGCAATTAAAAAAATGTATACAGACGAAGCCAGTATTTGAACTCACGATGGCGGACGATCGTTACGAAGAGTGTGACTCTTCTCATTTCCGTAGCGTTTAAGGCCTTTGACCAACTTGTTTACATTGTCACTAATTGCAGTTCTCGTCGGCATTTACCGTTTTTGCATCAAAAATATTCATTGAATATAATGCACAGTTTGAAAGCTTGATGAATTTCCCAATTTATCAGAGTATCTTTTGCCTGCGCCATTGCTAATTTTATAAAAAAAATTCCGATTTTGTAGTCCCCAAACGTAAATATCTATTTTATTTCATAACAACTATGAAAAAGTAAGTAAGCAGTTGAAAAGATGAGAAAACATTTATGTCAGAAACAGCTCAGTAGTAATTTTAAGTCTCCTTTTTCGCGCCATAATAAACAAAGATAAGGACAAAATGTCAAATTTCAAAATAATAATATATATGGGCTGGCTATAGGCCGATATAATGTATGTAAATGAGGAAAATCCTAGGTTAATCATTAGATGTTAGGAAAGAAAAATGTACTTATGTATGTTTATGTCAAATAGATGTAAAATTTGAACGAAAACATTGGAGAATAAAATGAATTTAAAAGTAGTAAAACTTTAAAAATGCGTCCTTTTTTGCAGAATATCCCTGAAAATGCATGTGCCTGAAAAAGCATGTGGATGCATCATAAAAACCATTTTTATATGACTCATGGTGCAGCTCACGGCATCTTAATTCTAGCACGAAATAATTTGGTAGTCTACAGAAAACAGACCAGGGTTAATTTTAAGCGATGGACAGAAAACGTTTTTTTCCCCACCATTCAATGTGAGTCGGTCTAGCTCTAGAAACGAGTAAAGCATAAACATTACGGCGGACCAAGAGTATAGCAGAAACGTAATCTACGCAAATTTTATGAAAATTTTCCCAAGAAATCATGGTTCTAAAATCAAAATCGAGCCGGCGATTTTTCACTTGAAAATTTCTATAAATATAAGAGTAAAAAATCGACCCAAAAGCCATTCTTTTGAAAATTGACACTGTTCGATGTCATACTCGTTCCTGCCGTTACAATGACATTTATTTTAGGTCGAAATTCATGTTCATGTTTTATAGCTGTGTAAAGTTGGTCATCTGCAGAATATTTGTGTGTTAATGTAAGAATAACTTTTGAATGCGATATCAGATTGAAACGAAGAACAAATACAAATGGCAGATCTGATAGTGCATTCAAAAGTTATTCTAACATTACCACAATTTTTGGCACGATATAAGATTTCAGAAAATTTTAAAACTATTGGAGGGTCTTACGCAGCAATGATTTTAATCAAGTTGTACTTATAGTTGACCTTTCTTATTATTATGATTTTTAATTTTAGTATCGGCTTGACCTCAAGCATGATGTTAATCTTTTGAATATTCTGATTAACAAACTGAGTTAAGAGTTGAGATGTGTTGTGCGCTCGAGTGGATGTGACTCATAATCACCGCCGCTAATGGACAGAAAAGTTATAGTCACGTACGCTTACTCATGAAATTTCCCTCTCTCATGATCACGCACTCTCACGAAAAAAACTAAAACTTTTGTTTTTAAGGATCAAACGCTTAATTTTTACATTATGAAAATCTATAATAGGTAGATAGTACATTAGGGTGTACTGAAAATTATGCTTTTTGCAATTTTAATTATGTCAAACTTTTTTCATACGATGACACTTATTCTCTCCTCTTGGCCATTGAAGCTTCGACTCCTAGTGTCTTTATATAAAAAAAAATTTATTGTTTTGCCACTATCGGGTTGAAACGAAAATTTTAATTAAAAAAATTACATTTCAAAATTGTGTTGAAGCGTCTGGTTTTTCACGGCAGCTTTTTGCATCTTTTTTTTTTTGAGAATTAGCTTTTAATTATATCTATTGTATTGTATTTTTATATAAAATATAAAATGAATTATATTGAAAATTTAATAGAATAATTGGGAAGAAAAAGTATGCAAGATCGAAATTTCAAAATGCTGCCGTGACAAAAAAATATTGCATAAAACTTTGAAAATATATTTTTTTGGTTATGCTCATGATGACACGTCGTTTGAGCCCCATATTGACAAAGGGCTTAATATAACGCGTGAATTATGCGTGACACAACGGACTCATGGTACGCGCCCACCTTTGGTCAAGAGCCTTATAGAGTACTGGATATTTGGTGTCGGTTAGCACAAAAATAAAGGAATGCATTTTATTTTAATTACTTTGATAGTAGTTCTTGAAAATGATTATTAAGTCTATTATTTTGACTCTATTCGGACACTTATAAGCTTTTGTAATGTCTAAGTGAAACAAGATATATTTTTTTCTGATCCTTGCTAAAAGTGGACTCTTATGTGATTACATATATATTGCGTATATAATGATATGTGATACGTAAAGATACAACTTGCAAATATCTGAATATTTAGCGAGTGTTCCAAACATATACGTGATTCCTGCAGAATCTGTTTGAGAGAATATAAAGGTTCCGCCAAATAACTTTTTTTTTTTTGAAAATGCTATAAAAAAAAACTACTAAATATTTTCTCAAATTTCTTTTTTTATTTGAAAGTGCAATCCCTCCAGTTAATAATGGAAAATAATTTCATTCAAATGGCTGCCTCGGCTGGCCATGCAGTAGCCTACACGATCGGTCCAATTTTTAAGCACATTATCGATTGTGTGCAGCTGTATTTCACCAATGGCTTCACGAATATTGTCTTTTAAAGCGTCAATTGTCTCTGGCTTGTTGGCGTAACATTTATCTTTGAAGGCACCCCACAAATAATAGTCCAACGGGGTCAAATCGCAGCTCCGAGGTGGCCAAACGACATCAGCTCTACGGCTGATAATGCGATCTGCAAAAACAGGGCGCAAAACATCGAGTGTAGCTTCGGCTGTGTGGCACGTAGCACCGTCCTGTTGAAACCAAATGTTGCCAATATCATCCTCTTCAATTTTTGTGAACAAAAATTCGTTCAATATGGCCCGATAACGATCGCCATTGACTGTAACGGCCACTACTTGCTTATTTTCGAAGAAAAATGGCCCAATTATGCGTCTGGACCAAAATCCGCACCAAACAGTGACTCGTTTTGGGTACATCGGCTTTTCACTGTACGCATGCGGGTTTTATGTGCCCCAAATGCGACAATTTTGCTTGTTTACATACCCGCCAAGATCAAAATGAGCTTCAACTGAAAAGATGATTTTTTTGGCAAAATCGGCATTTTCTGTAAGTCGATCGCAGACCCATTTTTCCCATATTTCCCAGCGTTGTTCAAGCGTATGCACAACCATATTCGTTCAGCGGAAGGATAAAACTAATTATCTGTCAAATCAGACATGAGCGAAGTGTTACCATTCACGTAATAAGCACTAGTTGAAAAAAAAAACGTTAGATGGCGGAGCCTTTATTACAGAGACCGTTGAGTGTTAGGTCAAGTCCAAGCGATGGATGATCTTTTCTTCTTGCACCCACATAATTAATTATTTCAAGATGGGTTGTATCAAGCGCAAATTGCAGTTGCCATATCCGAATTAAGATTGTCATGGCTGAATTTAGTACCCACAACTGAAATTCGGTTGAAGCAATCACGTTTGATAATTTATTCGGTTGTGACAACCGAATCTTGAATTCTATCTCTAGACGCTGAAAAATCGATAGTTTATTGTTATTTGAATGCAAATATAACGTGTATTTGGAGCTTGTCACCAATATATAATATACTTGTGCCAAAAACACATTGTGTTTGCTATTCGGTATTACATGGTGGAGACACAATGATTAATATGTTATAATATATGTGTTTGCAACCTAAAAATATCTGTGTTTGTGACACAAATGCAGCTGTGTTTGTTGCACTCTTTATGCTCTCTCCAGAGCAAGAGAATAAAAGAGGGGTAACGACAGAGTATACCTTGTAATTGTGTATCTGTTTCATTAATGTTGATGAATGTGCGTGTAAATTGCAGATGAAGTCAGTGTTTCTTATCTTGGCGGCTGTATTGCGCTTTAGTTTCATGAATTCAGTCATCAATTGTTCATCGGACAGATGATATCAAAAGCGCATGATAAGTGAAAAAATGATAAACCAAGGCTCGGATGGTTAAATGGTTTGTGATGTTGCTTTGGTTTTGTGTATGTGTTTCGGATATATGTTTGTGTGCTATCAAGGTGGGAAACGATTTTGGAGAAATAAATCGGAAAGGGTAACAACGTAAAACCCTTTGTCTGTCTGAGCCTTTACTGAAAAAATCTGAACAGCGGGCCATTTGTGAAATAGTATAATAAAAAAAAACCCAAATAATTAATGCACACTTGGCCTGCATGAACTAGATTTGTATATTGCTTTTGTACCGATGGATAGTGATGACCACCACGTAGTTGCAACCTTCTGAAAGCAAAAACGTTACAGACAACAAAGAAAGGAGAAGCAAAAGGACTGCACATTCTCATATCATGAAAAACAACAAATAGTGCATTCAATGCAAGTAAATGTAAAAAGGGCGTTTTAAATGTTTTAATTTTTTGGATTAATTACTTATAAATGGGGATGTATATTAATAAAATTAATTATATTAAATAATACAAATATATTGAAATCAACGAGTAATTCGTTTCTAAAAATTATTATGTTTGGGAGGAAATACGCATATATTTCCACGTAAGTATATGGAGGTTTGGGCGAAACATGCGAATGCTTCCACGTATGTATATGGATGTTTGGGATGGAGAACCCATGTTTCCACTTACAACAAATACATGTTTGCGAGTAAACATGCCTCAGTTTGCTTTTAAATACAAATGAGTTTGGTACTTTCAATGACATGAATGTTTGAAGTGTGTTTCAAACATGTACATGGTTCCTGCAGAATACACACAGAGAAGAAATTCGTTGTCACAACTATATTTACAGCCAACTAAAATTTGGCGGTTCCTTGGACTATCACATTATTCAGTTGTGATTACCAATAATTGTGATCTGTCAATCTAGTTTTAGTTGTAGCAATCATATTATCCTGTAGTGGTGAAAATTCTATTAGTTGGATGAACGAAAAATGTGAAACCTAATTCGGTTGTATCAAATATGCTCAACTAATTATTAAAATTAAATATTAGAAATAAATTTATTATTTTTGCGATTGGAGGCACCGTTTCCGAGATCAAGCTATTTTTTTTATTTTAGCGATTTTCTTATTTTGACGATTTTTTGAAAAAAAAATATTTCAAGCGAATTGGACCACTTTGTGAGAAACCCTTAGGAATCCATAAAAATTTGTTATTTTTCCGATTGGACGCTTCGTTTTCGAGATGTAGACATTTTTTCTAAATTTTTCATATTTTCGACCAAAAATGGGTATGGATTACCCTGGGTACCATATGTATGTTTAAGTTAATTTGTGTCACCCAGAATAATGGTTCCTCCAGCCAAGTGTCCACAATTGTTAGCATGTGTTTGTGAAGGCGTCATATTCAACGATTATCTTTCAAAGTCTCACCTCACCTCAATTTATGATAATATGTATTCTTCGCTGGCTGATATCTATACACTTTATTGTGTTTTCACAACTTTGTTTATCACTTTCTGTTTAAAATATTAGTTTTTCTGTAAAGTCCTCGTGTAACATTCCAATACACGTAGTTTCTCTTTAACAACAAAGCCTCTTGTGAAAAATCGAATACATAACTTTGTACCATGTGTTTTAGTTTCAGAAACTAAATTATAGATACAGTAACTAATATTTGAACACGAATTATAATACTGTACTTGTTATTAGTTGTGGCCGTCGGTGGTGCAATGGTTAGTGTGCGCGGCTCTTGTACATGAGATCCTGGGTTCGAACCCTGCTCTGACCACCTTCAAATTTCTTTCGGCGGCGGTCACCTTGCATAGTGACAGCGACACTATCCAGTATATAGACATGAAAAAGCTTCTCAAAATACCGTTCGAAATCGATGTAAAACTGTAGGCCCCAATAGGTGAGTGAAAACTGGAAAGCGCACAGCTCAGTGATTGTGAGAAGTTCTCCCCGGTCCCTTCATGGGATGTAATGGAAAACCATTTATTTATTTTTTATAAGTTGTATCTTCCATTTCAGATGAATGAGGTTTTTGAAATGCTCGAATTGGTTAATACTACTAAAATTCGGTAGTAGCAGCTTGTATTTAGTAAGACCGACTTTTAATCTATCAATAACAACGACAAATTATTCTGATGTTTGACAATTACGAATTCTGATCAAAATATGGACTTTATCATGGAATTTCCAATGCCTGAAATGATTTTCAACTAATATTTTCTCTGTGTGTATGTTTGGGAGAATATGTTACAGAGACCGTTGTTTCCAGCGTGTAGTAGTTTCTATACAGCATCTTCTAGAACATCTACAACTAGAACATCTACAACTAGAACATCTACAACATCTATTTCGAATGTGAGAACCTCTGGTTCGGCTGTGATGACATCTAATATGGTTGTGGCAACGTCTAAATTTTTTTACGTTTAATTCAGATATTTCATCTTTGGGTGTGCCAGAGCGTAGCTTCTGCTTAAATTTAAATCGACCTTATTTAACATATTTTTCAATCTAAAATAGCAAAATTTTTAAAGCTAAGGCAGATATTTTAGATGTTGTTGCGTACCTTAACATCTTCTGAGTAAATAAACTGTAATTCTTCAACCCGCGCTAGTGTTCACGTTTCGAAAAGCAAAGCGAAATGCTTTTCAAAGTACCTACAGTTTGGTTACTTCTACTAATCTTTATAGTCGCCCATTCCTACGCCCACTCGCGCACTAGAACAACCCTAATTGAGAGTCTTGGAGTAGCATTTCAGGCACTTTAACGCCGAAATAAAAACAAGACACACAAAGTAAAAAGACCAGAAGCGACGCGATGCGGAGTAGCATTTTGCTTGAACGTTTCCAAAATTATATGTAATTTGAGGGGGGTGGGATGGGGCACTACATTTGAAATGTTTATTTCTGCAATTAGTTGCGATTTCCTTGAGTACCGGTTGGACGACGAGTGTTGGAAGAAGTCCTTCTGGCTAGGATACAAAAAATTTTATGATGTCATAACAATTTTATATCTTTAGTTTATTATCATTATAATGTTTGCGAGTTTATTACCTTCAGTGTGTTGGAGTAAACAATTATTGATTTATCTAGAATTATTACAATCAATGTACTAGATACGATACATATATTTGTTTTGTTTGTGTAACGAAATTTGATTTAGGTGGCGAGGAAACGATAGGAGTTTGCAGAATATCCAATGTTGTTGAGGAATAAAAGTATTTATTTCGATTTATGCTTCAGGAAATACTTTCATATATTGGCTATAATGTTTTAAGCTTCGAAACATTTGCTGTACTTCACTCAATGAATTCAATATTTGGTAAAATGTACTGAGGAGATATCATGCGTTTGAGTTGTATCAATTGAGGATAATAATTTTTTGGTATTTCCCAGCACCATCGAACTATTGAAATGTTGTTTTCTACTTCTCATAGTAAAATAAACTACAATTTAGATAAAGCCTTAAGCTAAGAGAAACTTTACAAAAATTTACGCAATGAGAATTTTTGATATAACATAGACTGATGATAATATTTACGTGTTTCTTTATTGCTTTTGTTCAAATGTAGAAAAAAAAAGCAGAAGCAGTTATGCATTAATAATAGGGTGGTTCGAAAAATGTTTTTTTAAATGACTGAAATCCCAAAAATGGTTTGATCGGAAAATGCTTATTATTACAGTGGAAAAAAATTTAACGACATAATAGGGAGGGTCGAAATCTATTTTTCTTAGATAATTAGTTTCCAAGTTATGGCCTGATCGAAAAAGATATTCTATCGCCAACAGTAACCTCACTTTTTGAAATGGTCACTGTAACTTGTTATCATCGCATACAAGTTCAGAGAGAAGTCTGCATGAAAATATATTTTAAGCATAAAAGTCACAATATCCCTCTGAACACTCCGGGGGGGGGGGAAACCTGTTCCGAAATGTAGTACACTAGTCGAGGTCTGATACATAATCTCTCACACTGCGTGTTGCTTTCTCATTTTCGCATTTTTGGACATTGACGCTTATAGCTGTATACCGTTATCTATGAAGAATTTTTAGTTGCATTTAATGACTCACTACAAATTTCCATTAAGGTTTACGTCCTCTGATTATGAATACGAAATATATAGGGAGCATTCAATTGGTTGCCTAAGAAGATGCAATGAGATGTAGTCTCTTTGATAGACGAAACTTTTGTGTTTTGATCTGAAGGAAGCAAAAATCCGTAATTTTGTATTATAAAGGGTTTTCCAATAAGGACTTGACAACTTTTTGATGTGTTGACATCTATAGGCGCGGGTACGGCCTAAATTCACAAAGTGAATACATCCAAACACAGTTTGTTCGACTGCAATCACACAGATTGTCCGACTGCGATCACACACTGTTTGCCGTTAAACTCCTCCGAAACAGCTGGACCGATTTGTATGAAATTTTGTGTGCAGAATCGGCAAACATCTATTTTTCATACCCTTAAATGATAAGGGTGGCCCATCCCCATATAGAACACAGATTTGTCCGACTGCGAAACACAGATTGTAGCGGAAGAGAATAGTTGTCTTGTGTGGGTGCGGAGCAGTCTCAGAGCAAAGAGAATAATGACGTGGTTATACGTATATAAAAATTAGATAGCAAGCGAGCAACGAAAATTGTGTGAACTTCTGTAGCGTATGTACGAACATAACAATGTATGTATGTACATGTGTCTGTTGATCAAGCCATAAAGTGGTATTCGCAAGAAAGTGGCCTTGGCGATGCCCAGTCCACGGAATCGACTGATTTGGATCGTTTGCTACGGACGCCTGTCTCACTGGCACTGCAGAATCACGTATTGAATACGAGGAATCAAATGTTTGCACTAATCTTGTTATTGCTTGTCCACTATGGCGAGAATATCGACCGAAAATTGGAGTTAACGCTCTTAAAGTTGCGGTCACCGACTCCGAATTTCGGTAGTACATTTTTAATTTTTATAATTTGTCTACGTTGTTCGTTCGTGTAATTTACCATGATGAAAATGTAATTTAAAAATAAAAAAAAATAGATGGTTTCCCATTACATCCCTTGAAGGGACCGGGGAGAACTTCTCACAACCACTGAGCTGTGCGCTTTCCAGTTTTCACTCACTGATTGCGACCTACAGTTTTACACCGATTCCGAACGGTATTTTGAGAAGCTTTTTCATGGCTATATTCTCGAGAGTGTCGCCGTCACTAATCTCTTCGATTCCAACAGTCTCGCTTACAGAAGAACACTCATTTAAAATATCACCCTAGGGGGTTTGGTTTGATGGGTGGGGGGGGGGGGGGGGGTACTTAATGTATTTTAGTAAAAATAAAGGGCGATTCTATATTTGTTTCTATTTAGATTACTTATTTGTCATACATTTGTACAATATTTTAGTATTTATTACATTTTCGTCTAGCGTCCTCGGACAGTTCTAGATATATATTTCCATTTTCTGTTAACTTAAATGACCAGACGGCCACCCATTTATTTTTTTTCTGATGTCTTGTTGTTCACACTTTAATTTTCGTGGAAAATAAAGAAAATATATTTTTTTTGAAAATTTTCACACTGTAAAGGATTTTGTTTTTTTTACAGCGTCATTTTGAAATCTTGATCAAGCATATTTTTCGCGAATTTCTCAATGTATTACGCGAATTCTTTTTAGGTATAGCTATTTTAAATATTCAAAAATTAATTTGTACCCCTAGGGTAGCATTGTCAGGTAGAATACGCTACCCAAAGGGCAGCGATAAATCGGAGAATAAAAGTTGTTAAAAATACGGCCAAACGCTCGAACAATTTGATTTTTGAATACAATACGAATGGTTGGATAAATCATCACTTATTGGTATTTTAAATAAGTGATATTATTTTCATCGTACAAGGTGCCCTCGAGCTTAATGTGCGATGCAGCGTTTACTGCAGACCTGTTCGTACCTTATCAGTGTTGCATTAATATTCACTTTACGACAAAACCTGGAGAAAACTCACGAAAACCAAGTTCACGTCGACCACCACTTTACAGATTATTAGGCTGCCTTCGATAGCCCAAGCTATGTCGGAGCAATGAATTCAAAATTTGGAGTAATGAATTCGAATTCCTGCTAAGCTCGCACACCTTTGTAGAATGACCCTGATCGACACCAAACACCAAACCAAAAACAGAAATCTCACCGAAACTTTTGAAACTAAGCGGGGCACCAGTCAAGGCGCTACCCTATGGTGCGATCTCTTTAACATCTTAATGGAGATCATTATGAGTAAAGCTGCAGTCAACATGAATAAATCCATCAGCCATCAACCATCAGCAAAAGTCACATGCTGTTCGCGTATCCTGATGGTATATACAGGGTGATTCGGGAAGTTCCGGACAAATTTCTCCAGCGTATTCCTTGGCTCATTTCATGAAGAAAAATCCACTAGGACCATGTCCGAAAATGCAAGGGTGCGAAATGGCAGCGGGTTCAAAATTTTCGGATTGGTGTTCGGAGGGTAGTAGGGTAAAGTTGCTAACTTCTGAGCCAGTGGTCGGATTTTTTTGGGCTTGTTGGAAAGGCCTTTAAGAGGCCTTTCAGAATCAATAAAAAAAAAGTAGAAAAAAGTCAAATCGCCGAGATACAGGGCTTTCGGAAAAAAATGGGAAAAAAATTCACATAACCTCAATTTGCTCAGCCAGATGGCAGGTAACTTAAGTTTTTTTTCTGTTGAAAGATAGCCATACCTCTTACCTTTCCAAAATGACCTAAACGAAGCCCATATTTTTCCGAAAGCTCTGTATCTCGGCGATTTGACTTTTTTCTACTTTTTTTTTATTGATTCTGAAAGGCCTATTAAAGACCTTTCCAACAAGCCCAAAAAAATCCGACCACTGGCTCAGATGTTAGCAACTTTACCCTCTACCCTCCAACCGCCAATCCGAACATTTTGAACCCGCTGGCATTTTGCACCCTTGCATTTTCGGACATGGTCCTAGTGGAATTTTCTTCATGAAATGAGCCAAGGAATACGCTGGAGAAATTTGTCCAGAACTTCCTGAATCACACTGTATAATGCTGCTCGCACTCTAAGGGAAATTACTGCGGTGTTTTCGAGTATTCAGAAGGAGTCAGCAAAACTGGGGCTGACAGTAAATGAGGACAATCCAAAGTTTATGGTTTCAACGAGCAGGGCCTCCACGCCATTAGACACAATTATGAAAGTTGATAGCCGTTATAATTTCGAGGTGGTGGACGAATTTATATACCTCGGATCTGCCATAAACAAAAACAACAATGTGAGCCTTGAGATCAAGCGGAGAATTCTGCGTCCGAATGGATGTTATCTTCGGATAAGCAAGCATTTTGGGCCAGCTATACCAAATTCTATTACAACCTGTCTTGCTTTATGACGCAGAATCCTGGGACTTATCGCAAGCAGACGAAACATCTCTGGTAGTCTTCGAGAGAAAAATACTCCGAAAATGTATGGCCCTATAGCGCACAACGTCGATTGTCGGCGACGCATGAACCATGAGCTGTATGAGCTATATCCCAACATTGATATAGCGAAGCGGATCAAAATAGAGCGATTGCGCTGGCTAGGCTATGTCAGAAGAATGGATAATGACGAATCAGCACGAAGAGTTTTCGAAATCAAACTCGAAGAAGGACGAAAAATAGAAAAACCAAGACCCAGCTGGCGGGATCAAGTTGACGAATCCCTGCGTACACTTGGTATTACCAACTGGAGAGATATACCCACATATAGAACTGGTTAGCAAAATATGTTATCTTCGTTTTGTGAGGTCCCTGACCCCCTCGGGGTTGCCCGCTACCAGTTAAGTAAGTAAGTAAGCAAAGGTCACAAGCTGCTGTTGTATGCTGATGATATAAACATCATTGAGCGAAATCTGCAAGAAGTTACTGCAGTATTTTCGATTACCGATAAGGAGTCAACAAAATTGGGTTTGGTAGTAAATAAGGACAGGACAAAATTAATGGTTTCGACAAGCAGAACATCCACCCGATTGGATGAAAGGGTGAACGTTAATAACAGTTACAATTTCGAGGTAGTGGACGAAATCATTAACCTCGGATCAGCTGTGAACAGGGGCAATATCGTCAGCCTGAAAATCAAACGGAGAATTGTGCTTGCAAACAGGTATTATTTCGGGCTAAGTGAGCACTTCATATATAAGACCCTCTGTCGAGAAATGTAGATCCAACTATGGCGCAGAATCCTGGGTCATATTGCATTTTGATGAAATATCACTGGAAGTATTTGTGAGAAAAATGTTGGAAATTTTGCAAACTCGAATCGGCCATGGAATTTGATCGAAAACTTATCTGACGAGCGAGATATTCATCTCGGCGGCTATGTCAAGAAACAAAATTGCCGCTTCTGGGGTCGGAAGACCCGCACGATTTTCTTGAGAAACTAATGCATCCACAGAGAGTGACAGTTTGATGTGGATTTTGGAGAGGTGGCATCATCGGCCCGAAATTTCAGAAATGCTTCTGGAAACACCATGTCAGTCAACATGGAGTGTTATAGAGCACTGATTTCGGACTTTTTATGAACCGAAAATGTAAATATCAACTTGGATAATCTTTGGTTTCAGCATTATGGCGGACCATGTCACAGCTTATCAAACAATCGATCTTTTGCGCTCTAAGTTCGGCAATCGTGTTATCAGCCATGGTATGGCGATGTAAATTGGCCGCCTGGGAGCTGGTGTGTGACGTCTATAATGGGGTGAAATCGGGTGGGGTTAAAGACGGTTGGTACGCAAATAATTCACAAACGATCCATATGCTTAAGGCTAGTATTGTCTGAGCCATTCGTGAGATAGACCCAGAGAGCCTCAACAAAGTCTTGGAAAATTTTACTGACGGGACGAGGCGCAGCACATATGACTGAACTCGTGTGGAAAAAAATTAAACGTTTTTGAAAATAAGACGATTCTGACAACGGGTTCTGGTAGAGGGGGTTAAAAGAGACAGTTTACGTCTGAAAAGTGGAGTGGGGGCTGAAACTTTACCCCTTTTGCACATCCTCATGATGACACGGCATAGGAAACCATGATACCCTATCATTTTAGGTATAGGGCGTGTTCAGCAATTTTATGTAAAATCTTACGGGAAACATTTTTCTGGAATACTTTAACCTCCTGCTGCCTCAATATATGGGTATTTTTTGTACTTTTTGTGGAAAGGGAAAAAACACCCTTGAAACAGGGGTGTAACAGTTTAAAATGAACAGAAAGCAAAAATAGACGCGAAAGATAGAAGGTACTGGGAGAACTTAAATTAAAAGATCACGCAAAAGTCACAGGTGCTCTTGGATTATACTTTATTGTCGAGAAGATCCAACAAATATTCATGTCAACTACAAAAGACTTACATATATACAAAATATTTATCTGTCACGCCAATGATATTTCAAGAATTATTAGCTGACCGCCAAATATTTCCAATACAACGTTTTAGTTCGTCGAACTATGAGAACACATTTTGCAAAATTATTCGCATTTTGGAAAACAATTCGAATTTCAAAAAATTTTAAAATTCCGTGAAAATAGTAACCTAAATACGAAAAATTTGACATTTTTGCTAAACTAAAGAATATACTCTAGCAAAGAGTTTAAATATATCAATGGAGAAAAATCATTGGTAACTGTAAATTTTCTTCCAAACTCAATTAACACCATTCACCATGGCAACAAAATCAATACAAATTATTATTTTTTAATTAAAGAGAAAGCCCCAATATTTGACACATGGTGGAGCAAACGAAACAACTGTCGACTCCAAAATTATGGCCCACAATATTATAAAAAAAATTTCCAAAACACACCATGTATCAAAGTGGTACCGTGCGTGAGGTGGTTTTCAAAACTGCCCCCCTTATATAAGTCGGACAATATTTAAATTCTCCATTGAATTTACTTTAAAGTCATGAATGACATTTTGTTAAGAGCTCGCCAAATTGTGCCATTACAAGCGATATATCAGTCACCGTTGAAGTCATTTATCTTTGATAGCACAATACGCGCATGTTAAAGGCGCACAGTATTGCGTTTACTATCATTTATCTTATGAATCACAAGTCCAGCATGGCTATCTATCATTTGAAACACATTCACACTTTGATACATTGCAACAATTATAAATTATTGCTTGTGCGATTTAATCAGGTATGACATTTGAGTGCGTTAATGAAACGACACACCTGGGAAATCCAACATTCAACCAATACAATCACACATTCTTACCCAGATGGAAATCGAATAGAACGAGATACAAATGTATGGACAGACATTGCGTTATATGGATGAAATTAATAGTAATTCATGTGTAACAATGTAATGATGTGTCTGCATACATGAACAAATAGCGAGATACTCATTACTAATGGGTGGTTGACATGATGATTGCACAATATATTCAAAGTACCGGGATGAAAAAAAAAATATTCAAAATACATTTTCGAAGATTGCCGTGACAGTAGAGATACATGATATTTTTACAGCCGGTAAGGTAGAATTGTCTGCCATTATTGATGTAAAGGGTTTTTCTACAGAGACGCTACAAAATTAAATCGATAGGGACAGCAAACGACGCCATATTTTTTCCCGCTCTTTTAACATTTCTCTTCAGTAAGGTTTGACATTTTATCATGGAAAGATATACGAGCCAACAACGAGTCGTCATAATCGTCCTACCAGATCAACAATTGAGCATCTAGTGGAAAAATTTGAATCCACAGGCACAGTACAAAATGTTCCCGTGCCAGTGACACAAAGAAGTGCCCGTAGTGTCGAGAATATTGCTGCCGCTGAGGCTTCAGTTCAAGAAAGCCCAAATGTGTCTCCGAAACGTCATTCTCAAGCGTTGGGCATCTCTGTGACGTCGCTGTGGTGAATTTTGCGGAAAGATCTTGGCCTACATCCTTACAAGATCAAATTGACGCAAGAACTGAAGCCGCTTGAGCACTATAAGCGTCGTATGTTCGTGAATTGGGCTGAGCGACAACTAGAAAATGATTCGGATTTTCATCGGATTCGGATTTTCAGCGATGAGGCTCATTTCCGGCTGAATGGCTTCATCAATAAGCAAAATATGCGTTATTGGTCAGACAGCAATCCACACGTAATCCATGAGTCATCATTGCATCCCGAAAAAATTACGGTTTGGAGCGGTTTGTGGGCCGGCGGCATCATTGGGCCTTACTTCTTCCGTGATGATCAAGACCGGCACATTACTGTGAATGCGAATCGCTACCGTTCAATGATAACCGAATATTTTTGGCCCCAATTCGATAATATGGATTTGGAGGACATGTGGTTTCAACAGGACGGCGCCACAAGCCACACAGCGAATGCCAAATCAATTTATTGGAAACCAAGTTTGGTGAACGTGCTATCTCACGAAATGGCCCAGTCGATTGGCCGCCTCGGTCGTGCGATTTGACGCCGTTAGATTACTTCCTGTGGGGCTACGTCAAGTCTATGGTCTATGCTGAACTTCGTACGAATATCGAACGTGAAATTGCAGCAGTATCGGCCAATTTATGCTTCAAAACCGTCGAAAATTGGGTTCAGCGTCTGGACTTCTGCAAGCGCGCCCGTGGTGGCCATGCAAAAGATATCGAGTTCCATACATAATGGCATCGAACGTACTTTCACAGGAACAAAGAATTTCATTGGTATCTAAAACCGGTTTTGTTTTATTTAAAAAAACTTTTGTAGCGCTCTTATTGAAAAACCCGTTACCTAATCAATTGAGGACCATTGCGATTGCATGAAACATCATGTTCCATCCTCTTGTTAGAACTCGCCCTGTTGTAGTTGAGTGTTGTTCGCCACAGGTGTTGTCTTATCCTGGAAATTCTGGATGGACGTTAAAAAAAGATTTTAAATGGTGGACAATTGTGAAGTATATGGAACCATAACATTCAATCTCAGATATCTTGAAAACAAGAGCCAAACTAGCAAATGGGGTAGCACCACTGGATTCAGTGTACTCGAATTAGGTTTACCCACTGGGTGCCCCGCTTGTTACAAACAAAAGCAGATTGTTACAAACAAACGCAGATTCGAGCACAGTGTTATTATTATAAACACATAATTTCATTTTCAACCAGTGTAATATTTATCTATCGCACTATAAATCATTCATTGCAGCAATGAAACAAATTCGTTGAAACAACGAAACAAAATCATTGCAGCAATGAAACAAAATCATTGATGCAGTGAAACAAAATTGCAGCAATTCAACAAAATGAATGCAGCAATGATATAAATTTATTACAGCAATGAAACATATTCATTTCGGCAACAACTACAGCTTTTCGTAGCGGAAATGAAGCTGTTCGTTAGCTCACCTTCGATGAATGGCGACTGTTGGGGCGACGACCATTTTCAGTTCTGTAACGAAGCATTTTCGTTATGCGTAGGCACATGAAATACAACAAATTCATTGAACAACGAAGCACATTCGTTGCAACAATAACAAAAATTCATTGCAGCAAATTCAAAAAAAAAAATTGCAGCAACGAAACAAATTCATTGCAGCAGTGAATCAAATCCATTGCAGAAATGAAACAGATTCGTTGCTGCAATGTAAAATTTTCATTTCGGCAACAACCACAGCTTTCCGTAGCGGGAATGCAACTTTTCATGAGATCACTTTCGATTCCAAAAATTTTTTGGGACGACGAACATTTTCAATCCTGTGACGAAGCTTTCCGTTCAGCGTAGGTTCCACGACGGATTCGCGCCATCGCCATACTAATTTTGATTAGCAACGCTTTCGCGTGGCCTGTTTTAGAGATTTTCTATTTGAAAAAATTTAATATTACGTGATGCAGTATTAATGACATCCATTGATTAATGTCTCGCATGAGGTACAAAAAGTCATTATTTTTCCGATCAGACACACCGTCTCCGAGTTATAGCTATTTTTAATTATTTTGGCGATATTTTGAAAAAAAAATTTTCAAAAGGAATTGGACCGCTTTATGAAAAACCCTTAAAATCTCATAAAACTGACTTATTCTTCGATTTTATGCTCCGTTCCAGAGATATGCAATTTATTTTGAAATTCTCCATCTTTTCATTCAATAATGGGGATTGGTTACCCTGGTTAATTACTGCATCGCTGTGGGTAATGGGTAAATGCCGCCTACCCATTCTCCATGTGTAATGGGTAATCGTGATGAATAATTTCCCATCGTCGTCGTTATCTGCCGATTATTTTCCTCATACCCTGGGGGTAATGGGTAAGCGATACCTACCCTTTCCCACGGCAATCATAATGGGTTACCCAAGCTAATCCAGGGTAACCAGTTACCGACGAAATACGAAACCTGGATTTAACACAGTTGTTGTAATCGAAATCAATGATTTTTGCAAGTGTTTATATTCTGTGTCATTATCAGTACTTGTGCAGAAATTATGAAATTTTGCAGAGCAAGTTCATGATATTCTAAACTCTTTATGACAACATCTAAATTCGGATGGGACAATCTGTCAGTTGGTTGTGGCTACCTGAAGTTCAGTTGGAACATCCTTCAAATTCTAAATGTAGTTTTGACAACCACTAAATTCAGTTGTGACAACCTCTAGATTCGGTTGTTATAGCCTCTTAATTCGGTTGTGACATCCTCTGAAGTAGGTTGTGACAAACTCTAAATTCGGTTGTGACAAACTCTAAATTCGGTTGGGAAAAACTCTCCATTCAGTTGTGACAAACTCTGAATTCGATTACGGCTAATTCGATCAAGACAACCGAATTTTTCTGTGGATGGTAGTTTCACACAAGCTTTAGTTCAAATTGACACTTTTGAAAAATTAAATAATGTAACCTCTAATTTAGTTATAACAACATCTAGATTCCGTTGGGACAATCTCTAAGATGGTTGTGACTACCTGGAAGTTCAATTGGAACAACCTGTAAATTCGTTTCTGACAACCTCTATCCTCGTTTGTGACAACATCTAAAATCCGTTGTGACAACCTCTAAATTCGGTTCTTACAACCTCTAAAGTCGGTTATGATCATCTCTAAATTCGTTTGTGACAACCTCCAAATTCCGTTGTGAAAAACTCTGCATTCGGTTGTAAGAAACTCTAAATTCGATTACTGCTAATTCCGTCAAGACAACGAATTTTTCTGTGGATGGTAGTTTCACAAAATTCCTATTCTTTTCGCAATCCTTCTTGAGCCACTCTCCCATATTTCACATCCAACCAGGATGTAAATATATTGGTAATTGTGTTGCTATGCTACTCTTTTCTTTTGAATGGCTATTAAAGAAATTCGTTACGCATTCTAAGGATTACTTGTGATTCCATATCACAAATCTGTATATAGCCCACATCCTCGAAATCATTTATTGTTATGTGATTTTGAAAGTTACAATGTTTGTGTATATGTACACACACATACATGTATGAGTATGTTATTTTGTATATGTACAATGTAGGAATCGAAAAGGATCTGAAATAAAAGAAACGTGCGTGCTCTTATGGCTGAAGCTATAAATGCTTACATTTACGATATGTATTTTTGTTACAACAACAACAACAACAACAACAACAACGACAACGGCAACAGCTCATTATGTTCAATTGGGAAATATTTCAAAAACCCTCAAACACACACAAATACCTTTACCTTTTACACGTACACATTGGTAATAACTACACATTCACAGGCATGTGCATGTTTAAGTCCTGAAATATCTGCAGATCTTAAGTGAGCTCACACACACACTCCATACACGCACACACACAATCAGAGAGTTGCGTTAATTTAGAGAGAACATTATGCGTTGATTGGTTATAATAATGAATCATTATGTTATTGATGATTTATTGCTTCTTACCCGCATTTGATTAGAAGCTTTTAATGAGATTTGGAAACGAAACGTTTTGCTGGATGGGGATTTACGTTATGTCAGATGCAGATTACAATTTTATTTAGTAATTGCTATACGACGACATAATAAAATGAACAAGCTCACAGCTGGAAAGATGGTACATTTGGCCAGGAATTATAATGCATTTAGTAAGGCAATAGAGTAAACAGAGAATCTAGTAAGGTAATAGAGTAAACATGTCACAAGTCTTCGGGCGCAAATTCAATCGCTGCAATTTATGTGAAAGTACACGCTGAAAAGTCTGTCGTTTTTTGTTGTTTGGATGCAATTATAGCATGTGTTTGGAGCTTGTTGCAAATATAGTATACTTGTGCCCAAACGCAGTGTGTTTGCTATTCAATATTACATGTTTGAGACACAATGGTTAATATGTGATAACATATGTGTTAGCGACCCAAATATATCTGTGTCTGTGAGACAAAAACAGCCGTATTTGTTGCACTGTTTATGCTCTCTTGAGAGCAAGAGAATAAAATAGGTGCAACGAGTGTGTATATCTTGTAAGTGCACCCGTATTTTTTTTGCATTATTCTCTCAGTCAGTGATACACAATATTCCTGAATGTGCGTGTAAATTGCAGATGAAGTTTCATATCGTCTATGGTTCATCGGACAGACGATATCAAAAGCGCTTGATCAGTGAAAGAATAATAAACGAAGGCACGGACGGTTAAATGGTTTGTGATGTTGCTTTAGTTTTTCTGTATGTGTTTCGTATATATATGTATGTGAGCCACCACAGTGAGAAACTATTTTAAGGAAAGAAACTGGAAAGGGCAACAACGTGAAGCCCTTTGCCTGTCCGAGACTTTACTAAGAAAATCGGAGCGGCGGAAGATTTGTGAAATAAGTGTAATAAAAAAACACAAGTAATTAATCCACGATTGGGTTTCATGAACTAGACTTGTATATATAACTAATATATTGTTTGTGTACCAACGCATAGTGATAACCAACGCATAGCTGAAACCTTCTGAAAACATAAACTTGAGGAACGACAAAGAAAGGAGAAGCAAAAGAATAATAAATCATACATACTGTATACAGGGTGCTTCAGTCCTGACTGGACAAAATTTCACCAGCGTATTCCTTGGCTCATTTCATAAAAATATGTCCGTCTACGACCATCCCAAAAAATGCAAGGGGCGAAATGTCAACGGTTTGAAAATTTTCGAATTGGTGGTCGGAGGGTACTAGGGTAAAATTGCTAAATTCTGAACCAGTGGTCGGATTTTTTTGACAAACGAGGCCTTTAAGAGACTTTTCAGAACCATTAAAAAAATTTAAGAAAATACAATCGCCGAGATGCGGAGCGTTCAAATAAAAATTTCTCATCCAGATGGCAGATAATTTATGTTTCCTTCGTATTTGATTCTTCAGCCAAAAATTGCAATACAATTAAATCTTAAACGTGTTAATTTAATAAAAATAAATAAATAAATGGTTTCCCATTACATCCCATGAAGGGACAGGGGAGAACTTCTCACAATCATTAAGCTGTGCGCTTTCCAGTTTTCACTCACTGATTGGAACCTACAGTTTTACACCGATTCCGAACGGTATTTTGAGAAGCTTTTTCATGTCCATATACTCGATAGTGTCGCCGTTACTATGCGAGGTGACCGCCGCCGAAAGAAATTTTAAGGTGGTCGGAGCAGGGTTCGAACCCAGGATATCATGTACAAGAGCCGCACACACTAACCATTGCACCACCGACGGCCACGGTGTTAATTTACAAAAACAAATAAATATGTGCTGTTATTTCGCTTCCAAAAAAATAAAATTTGTATTGTAAATAGTCATACCTTTGGAACGGTGAGACCTCTGGGCAAGGATATCTTTTAAGGGTTGTTATTTAAAAATTGAGGTTATTTGAACGTGCTTATGTCTTTTTTCCAAGTTTTTGTTTAAAAGCTCTGTATCTAGGCGATTTTAATTTTTAAGATTTTTTTTTAAAGATTCTCAAAATATTCTTAAAGACCTTTCCAACAAGCCGAAACACATAAAAAATCCGACCCCTGGTTCAGAATTTTTCCCTAGGACCCGGCGACCACCAATCCGAAAATTTTCAAAACGCTGCCATTTCGGCTCCTTATATTTTCATGAAATGCGCCAAGGAATACGCTGGTGAAAATTGTCCAGTCGTGACTGAACCACCCTGTATTGTAATCAAAGAATAATTCGTTTCTAAATATTATTATGTTTTGGGCGAAATATGCATAAATTTCCACGTAAATAGGTGCAGGTTTGGGGTGAAACTCGCATATGTTTCCACGTAAAGGGATACATGTTTGCCAGTAAACATGGTACTGTTTACATGTAAATATAAATGAGTTTGGGAGTTGCAAAAATATAAATGTTTAAAGTGTGCTCCAAACATAGACATGGTTCCTGCAGAATATGTTTGGGAGAATATGTTAGAGAAGCCGATAGTTTTTAGCGTATAGGGGTGATTTTTAGCTATTTGGGTTTTCAGTGTTAAGTTTTTGCAGGTTCGCGCGTGATTCGTGACATGTGTCAAGGTCACAAGTATTCACTTTGCTTAGCCATTTCATCGTAAATAGACAAACGAACAACCAATAAATCATTGAGTTTTTTTTCGTCAAAATTCGGGCTCTATGCATCGCGAGTTACGTGCGGTTTATGGTCGTCAGGGACGGGGCTAATTTTTGGTTCAATGAGTACGTCAATAAACACAATCGCCGAAGAGCATTCGGAGGCTCTTTAAGAGCTGTCAAAATATACATACATTAGGGTGGGCCAATTTGTATGGAACCAAAATACTGGGCAAAGAGTGTAGCAGAAAGTAATCTACGGCAAATTCTAAGAAAATGTTCCCAAGAGACCATGGCTCTAAAATCAAAATTGAGCCCGCGATTTTTCACTGAAAATATGTACATTGGCGTAAAAAATCGACCCAAAAAGCCATTCTTTTGAAACTTGAAACTCTTCGATTTCTGTGAAATTTCACACATATATTCTACTTGTTGCTACCGTTACAATGACGTTTACTTTAGGTCGAAACTCCCCAAGGTTCATGTTTTATAGCAGTGTAAATTTGGTCATCTGCAGCATTTTATATACATACGATTGCAGCACATCTCAAATGCCCGACCTTCAAATATTTCAAAACCGTAGATATTTTATTGGACATTTTGTGGAAAAAAATCCGTTTTAGGACAAACTATAATTACAATCTTTGCACTCACCTTTGTAAATAACTGTAATATTTCTTTCCGTTTGAGTTTTATATATAATTTTAAAGGTCAGGTTTGAAATACATAGAATATTGTGGTAACCGAATTGAAAATTAATTCGGTTGTACTTACATAATTCATTACAAATTCAGTTACAGCAACCGAATTGAATGGAAAATTCGGTCGTTGCAACTGACTTAAGGCTAACCTCGGTTATTGCTACCGAATTCGATAGTTACAACCGAATTGATGACAAATTCGGTTGTTACTCCAACCGAATTTAGTACCAATATCGGTTGTTGGATCCGAATTACTACCAAATTCGGTTGCTCCAGCCGAAATTTTAGAGAATTTTGTTAACAGAACGAATGTAGTTGAAGATTCAGTTGTCACAACCGAATAAATTATGAAACGTGGTTGCTACAACCTCTTTTCAAACAATTAGTTCTCTGGATGTACTAGGCCTTCGACGCCCCTGCGGATTCCATTCAAATGCCGCTCTAGCAATATCCGTTAAGTATATGACCGATCCAGGTCCACTTTCTTCTACGTATGTATATCCAATTCGACAGTACTGTTGCACGTACATTGTCGGGGTACTTCATCAGAATTGTCTTTGTCTCAGACAATGATTGACAAACATTTGAACCTTCCTCATTGTCAGCTTGGGCAAGTCGTCCAAGTCGTACAACCGTACAAAAGTACAGACTTCACACCGCAATTGAATATTTGCAATTTCGTCTTTTCCGATATCCTCCTACTGCTCCAGATTTCGTGGTGGGTTAGGAATGCAACACGGGCAATATTTATCCATTGACTTATATCCGACTGAATCCGCGTCTTCAATTAACGAGCCATCGACTGTTTGTGCAGCAGTCCATTCTCTTCGAATACGCCTTAGCCCTGTTTTCCTTGTACTTATTCTAAACCCTACTTTTTCTGCATATTCGGAGAGTCTGGACATAAAGACCATAAATAACGGTTCACATTTATTTTTCTATACGAAATCAAATGATGGTCATTAAAGTCCATGCAGATTTATTGTTATCGACAAGATTCATATTCAAAAAATCCCAAAGTGAAGAAAATCGCTAAAATAAAAAAAATGGATATAACTCGGAAACGGTGCATCCGATTGTAACAACAATAAATATTGTACCTCCACCTTTAGCCTATGGATGTCTTGAATACGGCATCATTTATAAATACGGCATTTTTAAATCGCTAAAACTACAATTTCTCGAATCAAAAATCGCTAAAACGCTCTTATGAAAATATCTTGAAAACGGAGCGTCCGATCAGAGGTTTTTCATAAAGTTGTTCAATCGTATGGAGGAATTTTTTTCAAAGAATCGGGTAAAGAAGAAAATCGCTAAAATGAAAAATTGTTACAACTCGGAAACATTGCGTCCAATTGCAGAAATAATAACTTTTTTTACCTCCGTAGTGTCCGTTTCCTAAATATAGATATAAAAGCATTTAAACGCTTTTTTATTCGAAAATTTTAGTTTTAGCGATTTGTTTGAGATTGTGATGCCGTCTGAAATGCACCCAGTATCTTATAGAGGTAAAAAGTTTATTATTCTTGCGATTGGCCGCACTGTTTCTGAGTTAAAACCATTTTTTGATTTTACCGATTTTTTTATTGTGTCGATTTAAAAAAATCTCAAAATATGAAATCCCTTAGAAACCCTCCAAAATTAGTTTAATTTTTAATTCGAAGCTCCGTTTCGGAGATTTAGAAATTTTGTCTAATTTTTTCATATTTTCGGTAAAAATGGGGATGGATTAGCCAGCGTAACCTATTACCCACGAAATACGAATCCTGCACGCTGAAAAAAGCGGCCTCTGTAGCATATTCTCCCAACCATATTCTGCAGGAACCATGTATATGTTTGGAACACACTTCAAATATTTATATGTTTGCAAATCCCAAATTCAGGTGTATTTAAATGTAAACATTACCATGTTTACTTAAAAAAATATGTGTGCTTTTACGTGGAAACATATGCGTGCTTCATCCCAAACATTCAATACTTATGTGGAAGTATTCACGTGGTTCGCCCAAACCTCCATATACTTACTTGGAAATATATGCGTATTTTTTCGCAAACATAATCTTATTTAGTACCGAATTATTCTATCTTTCTATATTTATTATAATTAAAATAAATAATTAATATAAAAAATTAAAATATTTAAAATTTCCCTTTTTACATTTACTTGCTGAATGAATGCTTTAAATTTTTTTATGAAATGCGAATCTGCTGCTCTCTTGCTTCTCCTTTCTTTGTTGCCTCTCACGTTTTTGTCTTCAGAATGTTTCAACTATGTGTTGGTACACGAACAATATACTTAATCTAGTTCACGCATGACAAGCGTGCAACAAACGCTGCTTTATTTACAGCGCAACAAACAACAAACACGGCTTTATTTGTATCACAAACACAAAGATATTTGGGTCGCAAACACATCTATTATAACATATTCATCATTGTGTCTCAAACATGTAATATTGAATAGGAAACACAATGCTTTTGGGCACAAGTCTATTATATTTGCGACAAGCTCCAAACGCATGTTATATTTGCATCCAAATAACAAAATTTTTGGTAAAATTTATCTATAAAAAACACAATTTTATTAAAAAATAATTTTTTTAGTTTTTTTCCTATAAAATTCATAATGGGATGTGGCATCAATTAATGGTTGCGACAGCCATCAAATTCAAGTATTTAATTGAGCATACTAATATATTGTTTGGTAATAGAATATTACCCACTACAGGATTATTTGACTACTAGAACTAAAACTTTATTGACCGATCACATTTATTTTTTGTTACTGTGGCGTCAACTAAATATTTCAGTTCTTGCAACCAAACCTGAATTACAAATCAATTGATATGCACAACATTTGGTGATACGGAACACAATTATTGGTAATCACAACTGAATAGTGTCACAGTTCAAGGAACCGCCAAATTTCAGTTGGCTGTAAATATAGTTATGACAACGAATCTCTTGTCCGTGTGCACGTAGATGTTCATACATACATATTCCACCGACTGCTGAACGGTGCCTCGCATTAGTTGCCTCCACTCCTGCCGCGTCCATAAGTGGGGAAAGTAATGAGGGGGACAATAGAAATCTTTAATCAACTCACGCAGATGTTGGTTGGTTTTCCTTCCCATTAAACTCTGTATGTCCGTACAGTTCACGGATTATGGACACTATCTTGTCCGGTATGCCCAGGCCTAAAATCCGCCTGCTCCTTCCGCACAATTTGCCCCACCTCCGGCGAGAGCTACCAATGCACGCAATACCAATTGAGAGAAGGGTTTTGTGAGTAATTAATTATCATCCATAGATCAGGGCCCCTTTTGTTGAGATAAGGACGGTAATCTAGTCACAGATACCCACAGTATGTTGGCGATAAAGATATATCACTCCTCGGCTTTACTTGTCCCAGCAGTCCTCAATGCATATGAGGGAGTTGAGGAAATACAAGACGACGGTGTCAACTATCCCCCACCTGGCCAAACCGAAGTTAGGACAATAAATTCTCGGCTTAATAACAGCAAAACTGCAGGTGCTACAGACTACCGGCTAAACTTTTCAAGGCTGTCGTCGATGACCTGCCAGGGCGCAAGCATCAGCTCATATTCAAAACCGGGATAGGCAAGTGCATGGACGATGATTGGAGGCTTAGTATAGAGTGTCCTGTTTTCAAAAACGGAGACCAGAGTGTATGCACCAACAATCGTATATGAATACCCTCATTAATAGGAGCATTCTAGTGAATTTATTTATACAAATTTTTTCAATTCTTTTTTGTACAACGGAGTCTGTCACACAGGGGTAGGTGCGAAGGGGTACAAAGACTGAGTATTAGTATTTGCTTATTGGTTTTTGTTGAAAAAATCTATTCAAGAAACAGTGTAGGTATGTGTGAGTTGGTACAAAATTGCTTTCTCTCACCGAAGAACAAATCAATTCGCATTGATGTGAATGCGTGCGTGTATAAATTTGTTTATTTATAATAAACGGTTTCCTTTATTTGCCGCATAGGTAATTTTTAAAACCAAAATACGTTTTCAACAACAGGAATGGGTTTTACGGTACAATTTTATGAGAAAGGTATCATGTTATACGGTCAATCATGAGACTAGGTACCAAGTGAAATATTTTTAATGCCAATGCACTATTTTTGCGCCCGGAATGGTCTCAAAGCTTTTTTCTTCAAGATCGCACACAGTACAAAATCTACCCGGGGTGAATTATTATTAAAATTCTAAAAAGAAATTATTTATTTAAAAATCCGCCGAAACTATACAAATGGCCTTGGCTCCTTTCAACGTGTTTTCTATATTTGGCTTTGGCATTCACGACGCTGTGTCTCAAAACACTAAAGCCTCATACGGGTTTGATGAATCTGCTTATGTGTTTTTAAGGTAAAATAATCTGATTTTCTTTTCGGTCTCTTTTGCTTTTATCGAGTTTGAATTGGTATAACTTTTCGCCCGTCAATTGTGAAGTTGCTGCGGTCTATTGAATCGATAAAAAAAACATATTTGATGTATGTTAACATACATGTGGGTATATACATGTGTATATACACATGTCTGATATAAAGGCAAGAAAAACAAAGTTTTGATATTGGTTTCCTTGTTGACTTGTGAAAGTTTATAGACCATGTTGGGCAAATAAAGCCAGTGCGGCAAATTGTAAGGACTTAGTATATGTGGCCTCTTCGTGGATATGATACAGATGCTACAGTTCACAAGTTGTTTTTCCAACAAGTTTCTTTAGTGCAATAAAGAAGGGAAAATATACTGGTTATATTCCAATCTCTCTTTCTTTATCATTAAACAAGAAGACCTTTAGTTTGGGCTCATATACATATGGTTTTTCAATCTCGCTATCTATTTTCCAATTTTTCAGTTTTCAATCTTGCAATCAATACAAGAATTGCTGTTATTCCTCACAGGGTAGTTCGATTATATATGACTGCAAACATTTTAAAAGGAAGAATCTCAGCATATCTGTCACAACAAAGCAGCAAAAGTAGAGGATGTTTACTTCCAAGCTGAGTAGTGTAACCTGTAGGGGTATTTTCCTTTGAGGCGCTTTGCAGAAACACATTGCATCAGTTCAATGTGACAATTGTATTTGATATTAGTTTTTAAGTTATTTACACAATTCAATTTTTATTTTAATTTTGAAAAATCGTTAAATTGGACGAAATATCTCCAAAAGGAGTGCAAATATTAATGACCGCAGATATCGCCATACAAATATCGGGTGATTTATTGACTGCTCTGCCCATCTTGCATTTCTTTGACGACGGTCCCCTCGCTTAGTATGGCGACACTATCGAGTATTTAGCCATGAATAATCTTTCAGAAATACCGTTTGGAATCGGAGTAAAACTGTAGTTCCCAATCAGGGAGTGTAAAACTAGAAAGAGGGTAGGGTATTTTTGTTCGGTATTGTTTGTCAGTTCATCATGGGAGGCCATAGCTGTATTAAGACAATCTGTGTACTACGAGGCTTGTTTTGTGCGATTAAGACTCAATTTTGTTCAGCGATTAATTTCATTTTGGACTTAGTAGCGGCGCCAATAACTAAAATTGATATTTTTCAGCTGAAAAGCAACCCGGAATGGTGTAAAAGCTGTCATTGAATCCTCACAGAATAGCGGTGTGATGTGGTTTATGGCCTGGTGAAATCATACACACAGAGAAGAGACTATATCTACAGCCAACTAAAATGTGGCGGTTCCTTGGACTATCACATTTTCAGTTGTGATTACCAATAATTGTGTTCAGTATCATCAAATGTTGTGCATATCAATTGATTTATAATTCAGTTGTAGTTGCAAGATCTGAAATATTTTGTTGAAGCCACAGCAAAAAGAATTAAATGTGATCTGTCGATCAAGTTTTAGTTCTAGCAATCAAATTATCCTGTAGTGTCGAATATTCTATTGGTTTGATGCACGAAAAATTTAAAAACTAATTCGTTTGTACCAAATGATACATTGGTATGCTCAACTAAAGTAATTACTTGAATTTGATGGCTGTCACTAGCGTTTGCTGATGCTGTAGTCCATTAGGGATTTTATAGAAAAAAAGTAAAAACAATAATTCATTATTAAAATTGTGTATTTTTTACTTAAATATAAGCAAAATTATTATTTTTTATACCAGGGGTTCGTATTTCGTGCACATTTTTGAACGAAAATATGGAAAAAATTATATATCTCGAAAACGGAGCGTCCAATCAAAAAAATAACAAACATTTACGGGTTTTGTTTTATTGATATTGGCACAGGGGTTTTTATTGATATTGGCATAGGGGCATTTTAGCGATTTTTGATTCCATACATTTTAGTTTTAGCGGTTGTTTAAAAATAAAAGTGATACCGTATTGGAGACATCCATAGATGAATGCCTCAAAAGGAGGTACAAAATTTAATAGGTTTGCGATTGGACGCACCGTTTCCGAGATATAGGCATTTTTTTCTTCTACCGATTTTTTTGCGATTTTTTGAAAAAAAAAATATTTCATGTGAATTGGAACACTTTGTGAGAAACGCGTAAAAATTAGCTATTTGTGAGATTGAACTCTTCGTTTTCGAGATATAGACTTTTTTCTAAATTTTTTATATTTTCGATCAAAAATGGGAATGGGTAACCCTGGATATCATATGTATGTTTAAGTTAATTTGTGTCATCCACAATAATAGTTCCTCCAGCAAAGTGTCCACAATTGTCTGCATGTGTTTGTGAAGGCGTCAATAGTGGCGTCATATTCAACGATTATGTTTAAAAGTCTCACTTCACCTCAATTTATGACAATATGTATTCTTCGCAAACTGATATCTATACACTTTATTGTTTTTTCACAACTTTGTTTATCACTTTCTGTTTAAAATAATAATTTTTCTGTAAAGTCCTCGTGTAACATTCCAATACACGTAGTTTCTCTTTAACAACAAAGCTTCTTGTGAAAAATCATCGAATACATAACTTTGTAACAAGTGTTTTTGCAACAGAAACTAATATTTGAACACGAATTCGAATATTGTTCTTTTTATTAGTTGTATCTTCCATTTCAGATGAATGAGGTTTTAGAAATACTCAAATTGGGTAATACAACTAAAATTCGGTAGTAGCAACTTGTATTTAGTAAGACCGATTTTTAATCTATCAATAACATCGACAAATAATTCTGATGTTTGACAATTATGAATTCTAATCAAAATATAGACTTTATCATGGAACTTCTAATGCCTGAATTGATTTCCAACTAATCCCTTCCCTATGTGTAGGTCCAAATGAGGCCGGCGTGAACGTAGCTGTCTGTGGCAACCGTTATCGCGCCATGATAATAATAGACTGAATTGGAAGCTTGTGTTCTCGTCGACATTTGGCTCCACACAGCCAACGAAATCATGGCATTGTTGCAAGAATAACTCGGAGAACAATCTATTGCACGCTGTGTACCGGTGAATTGGCCGTCTTAGCCAATATCATGCCGTTGGTCTTTTCCATTTAAGGATACGTAGAGTTCAAAGCCTACACAGATAAGTCGTCTACGATTGAGGGAATACATAACATCGAATGTAGGAACCACAGAGACGCAGTTACGGACAACATTTGAAATATAATCATTTTAAAGACTAACAAAAAATGGTTTCCCATTACATCCCGTGAAGGGATTGCGGAGAACTTCTCACAAACAGTGCGCTGTGCGCGTTCTCGATTGGGACCTACAGTTTTATACCGATTCCGAGTGGTATTTGGAGAAGATTTTTCATGACTAAATACTCGATAGTATTGCCGTCACTATGCGAGGTGACCGCCGCCGAAAGGAATTTTAAGGTGGTTAGAGCAGGGATCGTACCCGCGATCTCATGCACAAGTGTCACGCACACTACCACCGACTATTTTCGCACGCTGAAAAAACAATGTTTTTTTGTTGTTGGATGCAATATAACATGTTATAAATATACTATATTATGGCTTTGTTGCTGTAAATTTTCAGAAAATAGAAACGTGACAGATAAAGGAGCTTCAATTCAAGAAAACAATGATATGGATGTTCCAAACACAAAAAATGATTCCTGCATAATGTTACGGCGGACGTTTTTTTCACCGTGTACTCTTTTACGCTATGTCCTGTTAACAATTGTTATCGGATTAGAACTATACTTTGTATATAACCAATAATTGAGCTAATAATTTCTCTGTTTAAGGTTAGCATGCCACACCAATACAAATATGCGGACAAATGATGTTTTCAAATTTTCAAATCAGTCAAGAATTGTGGACTTAAAAATTAGACATAAAATCACTTTAAAACACTTATTGATTCTATAATAATTTGGTTCTTCGAATTGAATAGAATAATTCAATTATAGAACATGAGCTCAATTCCTTGAACGATTTTCACATATATGTTTGAATATATTGGAACAACTGGACTGCCTCATCAGGAAGACACTCAACAGAGGAATTTGGTACAGACAATAATGAATGGCTTTGTATGAAAGGCTTAACATTTGTTCAAATACAATAATACTTTCAATATTTGCCTCTAGTTGCTTAAAAGGCCTCCTTGATTGAGTTTCAAAATCCTTACTTCTGCCTGTGAATGTCAAATACATTAATATATGTGCAGACATTCCTACAAATAGACAAACTTTATCTAAAAGTATTTATCCGCTCAACATCAACAAATACAATATTTGCCGAAGCTACACAAGACAGCAAATAAACAGTCGGTCTGGCGCATGCAATTTTAGTGAAACTTCAACTAAAATATACAAAAAAATGTCATGACTACCAATTAGCTTCTTTACATTTTAATACAAAAATAATTAAGTTAGGCCATTCGTTACAAATGCTGACAGTTTTTAAATCTCTGTCTCTAAAAATTATAATTTTTGATTTTCTGACAGTCTGCCTGAATGTCAGGATACGTGATGACATTAGCTTTTCATATCACTTCACCGTTGATTATGAATATAACAACAATAGACAAATTGCCAACATTGCCTGCATTGACTAGGAAATAGCGGAGGTGTAGTTTGTAACTTTATTTCTTAGTGCAAAGGACCCTTCTATTTGAAAGCGAATATATTGAAATGCTAAACTTCTAAGAAGGCAAACCAATTTTTTATTCCCTGGCGAAGCAAATGCTATTATCGATTCCAGGAACTATCAAAAGGAAACAGAAAGGGCACTTAATATCGCGAAATAGCCAATGCACCCAATTTACCTGTGAAAGTACTCATGAATTTCTTAACAATTACACAAATTTTTGTTTTAAAATAATAAAAACTCAATTTGACCTATTTTCGGTCCTAGGACCCGAACCGAATCATTATATTTTTGTCTTCAATCGAGCTTCACTCAAAGGTTTATGACGGTTTGAGACGAGTGACAAGGGCGGATCAATAAGTCCGTGATTTTTGAATGAAACACAGATTTTTTTGCAAAAAAAAAAATACATTTTCAACATAATCTCCTTTTAACCCAACACACTTAGTCCAACGTTTCTCCAGTTTTTTTATCCCTTCCTAAAAATAGGATCTTTCGAGCTCCATAAAATAGGCATTTATTTGATCAATAATTTCATGGTTGGAGCTAAATCTCTTTGCATCGAGACATTTCTTTAGGCTTGGAAATAGGAAATAGCCACTGGGTGCTAAATCCGGAGAATATGGCGCATGAGGTACTAGTTCGTAGCCCAATTCATGGAATTTTACCATGGCGACTACACACGTTTGCACCCGTGCCTTTATGGTCAATTGGAAGCAAACGCGGCAGCCATCGTGCAGACAGATTTTTTCAACCCAACTAATCATTTAAAATCGAAACCACACTGCCCTATGAAATGCCTATGGCATCAACAATCTCATGCACTTTTACTCTTCGATCGGCCAACACCATATCGTGGTTTTTTTTTCGAAATTTTCGGGTGTATTGACCTCAATTGGCCGTCCAGAACATTCAGTGTCACTTGTAACGACGTTTTCAACAGAGACGCTACAAAAGTAAATCGATAGGGACAGCAAACGACACCATATTTTTCCCCACTCTTTTGACATTTCTGTTCAATAAGGTTTGCCATTTCATCGTGGAAAGATATACGAGCCAGCAACGAGTCGAAATTATTAAAATTTACTACCGAAATTTGGAGTCAGTGGCCTCAACTTCAAGAGCGCTACGTCCAATTTATGGTCGTCATAATTTCTGGCTTAATGGCTTCGTCAATAAGCAAAATATGCATTATTGGTCAGACAGCAATCCACACGTAATCCATGAGTCATCATTGCATCCCGAAAAAATTACGGTTTGGTGCTGTTTATGGGCCGGCGGCGTCATTGGGCCTTACTTCTTCCGTGATGATCAAGACCGGCACATTACTGTGAATGCGAATCGCTACCGTTCAATGATAACCGAATATTTTTGGCCCCAATTGGATAATATGGTCTTGGAGGACATGTGGTTCCAACAGTACGGGGCCACAAGCCACACCGCGAATGCCACAATCAAATTATTGGAAACCAAGTTTGGTGAACGTGTTATCTCACGAAATGGCCCAGTCGATTTTCCGGCTCGGTCGTGCGATTTGACGCCGTTAGATTATTTCCTGTGGGGCTACGTTAAGTCTATGGTCTATGCCAATAAGCCAGCGACGATTGATGAACTTCGTACGAATATCGAACGTGAAATTGCAGCAGTATCGGCCGATTTATGCTTGAAAACCGTCGAAAATTGGGTTCAGCGTCTGGACTTCTGCAAGCGTGCCCGTGGTGGCCATGCAAAAGAAATCGAGTTCCATACATAATGGCATCGAACGTACTTTCACAGGAATAAAGAAATTCGTTGGTATCTAAAACCGGTTTTTTTTTATTTAAAAAAACTTTTGTTGCGCTCTTATTGAAAAGCCCGTTACTTGTGCGACCACAACGAAAGTCTGTGAACCACTTTTTTACCATTGAAATCGATGGTGCAGAGTCCCCGATGTATTTATCAAGCTTTTCCCTGGATTGATTGACGGTTTTAATACGACAAAAAATAATATTTAATGAGCACTCGAAATTCACTTTTTTCCATTTTTAAAAAAATGCAAGAGGTTGTATATTTTGAACAGCTGTTAAACGCAAAGTAAATGACGGAACTTGCGCAAAATTTGACAGTGGTCTGCTGACAAGTGGTGCTTGATAGGAGCAGTGTTGCATTTTAAATAACTACGAGGGAAGTTCGAAAAGTCACGGACTTATTGATCCGCCTCGTAGTTTATAATCTTGGTTTTTTAACTAAGCGTAGCACGGCCCAAAATTTAGTTCGTACACGCTGAAAATACGAACCCTGCAACCTACTTATGTAGGAAGTATGTTTGAAATATATGTTTGCAATCATTATCTTCATGAATTGCAGATCTGCTGATTTTTATTTCAATGTTGGCTGTCACGTTTTTATTTTCAGCTCTTTTCAACAAACAAATCTACATTTAGGTCACAAAGACATATATTATAACCTATTAATCATTGTGTCTCATACATGTAATACAGAATAGCAAACAAATGTGTTTGGACACAAGTATAGTATATTTGCCACAAGCTAAAAACACGTTATATTTGCATCCATATAACAAAAAGATACAACAGTTTCAGCGTGTAGTGCGGTTTGGGTAATATTTTCGAAAAATTAAAATTTTTTTTTTTGTTTCTACACTCACAGAACCAATTGTTTGAAAAGCGATTGTTGCTCACATACTTTCTTATGTTGGCAACGAATTGCGGTTACCACAACCGAATGAATGAAGGTTGCACAGCAACTGAAATTCGGTTGAAATATCCCCGCTTCATAATTGAGTTATCTTTTCAATAATTTTGGTTGCAACTACCTATTTTTGTATAATTTTGGTTGTAACAACCAAATGTGGTGTTACGTCGCACAGTGAGGCCGATTGAAAAAACCACGGTAATAATATCACAAAGTATTGTTCTGATCATTTTGGAGTGTACTAGACATTTGTACAAGAGGATTCAGTATTTCAGGATATTGCATTCGGAGGTACCCTGTGTTAACACAATTGGCGTTATACGGTGTCAAAGTTGACCACTTGGGTGCTGTTTAAACTTTCAAAGACTGCAATTTCTACACTTATTGGCCGATTGCAAAGTGTTCGGGAACATGTTTTTTACCGTTATTAAAAGTTGAATATTGCAAATTTTTCAGTTTTTTTGGTAATAACTCTGCTATTTGTGGCAAACGGATATTTCTGAAAATACCACTAAATTGGGAATATTTCAGTAAAGAATATACTGTAACATTTTTAAAGATATTTCAAGCTGTTTGGAAATGCGGACTTGTCAAATTTCGAATTTTTTTTCAACCTGTCAAAAACACAATATTTTCTCAAAAACCTACCCTGATTCATTCAGTATTTTCTTTAGTTTTTTTCCAAGAAACGTATACAAATTTTTCCGTTTTCTGAAAGAAAAGTTTTTGGCAAAATATATTTAATGAAGAAATTGTGATCATTTGGAAATGCACCCTATAGTCGACATTCACTGGAAATGTGAAATTTTTGAACAAATTTTTGATTTTCGATGTTTGGCATCAATTTCGCTCGGGGTTTTTTTGTATATTTTTTTATTTTTTTAGTAGACTGAAATCGTGTTCAATATATGCCAAAAAAGAAATAGATCTTAGGTACAAGTGAGGTCAGGAGAGCTTTATATATGGAATGAAATGTCTAAGTAGTTTTTGCTTTTTGGAAAAAACGTTAATTAGGTTTAATTTACCATTCATTGGTCTATAAAATATACAAAAATTAGAGAGCTACCATTTTCAAATCTATTTATGTTTATTTTTTTTTGATATGTGAATACCTAGGATATTGCATCCAATGATTGCCTAGTTAAAACTCCCATGATGCCGCTCCGTCCGAGTTTGTTCAGCATGAGTATCCCTTTGATCTGGTGCCCATCCGGGTAACCCTGCAGAACATATGCCGTTCTGCCCGCTCAATTATAAGCAGATGCGCCTTCCGAGTTGATAACCCAGTTAAAACTCGCATGAGGCGGTTCTGTGCGCAATAGTCTAATTTTAAACGCCTTATGGTCTTAATCTCACAGGATTTTTGCCATGCTGCACCTATCTGTTGCGTTCCACATTCTTATGCGGGATATTCTTGCTGGGTTTCTAAGCCCAGTAAAGGTATTTTCTATATACACAATTCATCCGCTCGAGAATATCCGAAGCGATTCATGTGCTTTTTCAATTCCCAATATGATGCGGCGGTCTGGAGTCCATATGATCCCAAAGCTGTCTGTGGAGGAATATGATTACCTCCTCACGCTACGAATTTAATTACCTCCTCAAACAGAAACTCTGTCTTTTTTCGATGTTTGGGTGCAAATATAATGTGTTTGTAACTTGTTGCAAATATAGTATAGAAGTGTCCAAACACATTGTGGTTGATATTCAATATTATATGGTGGAGATATAATGATTAATAGGTTATAGTGCATGTTCTTCTCACCCAACTGTGACTTTGATTACACAGTGCTACCCACACAAGAAATATGAAGATGTTCTCATATATCAATTCTGATTTGCTGGAGTCCCTAGATTACCGAAATACTTATAGTTTTTCTCTAATCTTTTAACACCAAATTAAGTAAACCGACAATATTTCTAAAATTTAAAGTTCAACAAATCATAACGTTACGCACCTTGAACCGATTTTCGATATTTTCCACGTTTTTAAAAGATATGAGTTTTTTCTTCCAAACAAAAATAAAGTATTGAAAAGTAAATCAAAAAAGATTTTTTTTTTAAATTTATATTTTCTTCACTCTCTAAGTCGATCATGCGGCAGAAAATTTAATTTTTTTATTTTTGAAATTATTTTTTTTTAAAACATGTAAGTACATAAAAATTGCTTTAAAAATGCTTGAGTTATTATAAGTTCTGTCATAGACTATTTTTCAGCTTTTTTGGTATTTTCTTAGAAATGATTGCGTTATATTTGTTTTTTTTTGTAAATATCGCTGTCAGAATCTCAGCAACAATTAAAAAAGCTGCAGATCTCCAATTCATCATCACAATGCACACGGTGAAAAATAACGGTCTCTCTAACATATTTTCCCAAACATATTCTGCAGGAACCATGTATGTATATGTTTGGAATACACTTCAAATATTCATATGTTTGCAAGTCCCAAACTTACTTGTATTTAAATGCAAACAGTATCATGTTTACAGAGAAACATGATTGTTTTTCGTGAAAACATATGCGTTGTTCAGTCCAAACATCCATAGACTAACGTGGAAGCATTCGCCTGTTTCCCCCAAACCTACATATACTTACTTGGAAATATATGCGAATTTCCTCCCAAATATAATAGTATTTAGAATCGAATTATTCTTCGATTTCAATATGTTATTTTTTATTATACATTTATAAATAATTACTACAAAAAATTAATAGATTTAAAACGGCGCTTTTTACATTTATTTGCATTGAATATATTATTTGTTTTTTTTATAAAATGAGAATCTGCTGCTCTTTTGCTTCTCCTTTCTTTGTTGTCTCTCATGTTTTTGTTTTCAGAAGGTTGCAGCTATGCGTTTGTTATTTTTTATTGTTATCTTTATATTCAAAGCAAGTTCATGCAAGCCAAGCGTGGATTAATTACTTGTGTTTTTTATCATATTTATTTCACAAATGATTTTCTCAATAAAGGCTCGGGCAGACAAAGGGCTTCACGTTGTTGCCCTTTCCAGTTTCTTTCCTCAAAATCGTTTCTCACTTTGAGAGCACACACAAGTATATGCGAAACACATACACAAAACCAAAGTAACATCACAAACCGTCCGAGCCTTCGTTTAGTCTTTCTCACTGATCAAGCGCTTTTGATATCCTCTGTCCGATGAACCATTGACGACTGAATACATTAAACTAAAACGCTATACAGACATCAGGCAAAATAAGAAACACTTCTTCTGCAACTTACACGCACATATCGCACCCTATCTACAAAAGAGTCATAACTCAAAATTTTCAAATTTTCAATAGGGCCAAAAAACTGATGTTGTTAACTAGAAATATGTATGAAAATACTGAATTATAGACATATTCATACGGGACTTTTTTGACGAAGGGGAAGAGTAAACGACGTCAGATTTTTACAGCGAATAGAAATGGTCCTTGGTTATTGTTATCAAGCAAAAAATTAAAATCTGAAAATTTTGAGTTATGACTCTTTTGTAGTTAGGGTGCGATATATTATTGAATATTTATGACTCACTGACTCGTAGTAAAATAACCAAGTAGTAGCAGTAGGCGTTGTTGTTATTGTTGTAGACAGCATCAACAGGCATTTTGTTTTTGTTTAAATCGCTTAAGTTGTCAATCCATACACGTAAGTATACCAATAACACGAGAAACAAAATGGAACAAAAAAAATACACATAAGTTTGACAGCTGAAACGATCAACCATATTGAAAAAATTTAAAACATCTGTTCTAACGAGTTTACCTTCCTTATTTTACCATGCACTGACTGAGAGAATAATGCAAAAATACAGATGCACACTTACAAAATAGACTCTCGCGTTGTCCCTCATTTATTCTCTTGCTCTCGAGAGTGTACTGACAGACATATATTATAACATATTAATCTTTGTGTCTCAAACATGTAATATTGAATAGCAACCACAATGTGTTTGGACACAAGTATAATATATTTGCGACAAGCTCCAAACATACTTTATATTTGCATCCAAACAACAAAAAAATACCGATATTTCAGCGTGCACAAATGAACACAGGCCGCTTTTTGAACGTGCTCGTTTCACCCGAGTACCGTATGCGATCTAACACTTTGCTAGGATATCGCTTGACTATCTTTCCATTTGTCTTCATTCAGCCATCTTAAACAATCCGTGCTCTCCTTACCCTCTGCTGAAACACCTTGTTGAGATCAAGATGGTGAAAGTACCATTCAATAGGCAAGTACTCGATGAAGGATGCTACTTTCTGTCTACCATCCATCCTAGACCCGTCAGTATTGCAGTCGATTACCCGCTCATCTTCGGCTAGTTCGCCCTCCTATCATGACTCTCTCCATACCCTTGCCATTTTCTTTGGAATGCGGTCAGCTCTCTATTCGATGATTGAAGTGCTTAATCAAACACAAGCATATATTACATATTAGTCCAACATTTTGCTGAAAAGTACTACAAGATATGGTTTAACTGAATTATAAATAAAGAAATTCAATTTGAATTTAATATAAATCATTTATTATATTTTGAAAACGAATTGAAAAATACTTGGAATGTGAAATGTAGTTTTTGAATTTTATGTTGTTTTCCTTTGAAATGAAATAAAGCTTTTAACCAAATCCTTGCAAAATTAAAAGTTAAATAAGGTAGAAATTTCCCATGTTACCAAAGGTGAATTTAACCAACCCAACACCTTCGACTCCCAGTATTTGTTTAGCGTCAGTTGGCATTTTGGGGAATGAAGAAGAGAAAATTCAAACTACTCTATTTGTACTCTAACAAACACAGTACGAAATCGTAGAAATTTTGTTCAATGTAAATTTCTATAATTAAACATCAGCAAACTTTTATGACTTAAGGGTATTCGAAGCTTTGTTGAATTATTTTTTTTTTGGAATTGAAGGCAAAACTGGTCAGCATTGTAGATTGTTTAATACCCTACCCCATGCAGTGGAAGTCAGTCTCGAATAGAAATCTGTGTTATGCAGAGAAGTAAAGTGGATCCTTGAGCTCTTGTTGGTCATCTTTTATTAATGACAGGGTACAACGAAAAATGTTGCACCATAATTTATACAAGATAAAAGGCAAATCAAACTGTTTTAAAGCCGTTGCAACCCAAATCAGGTTTTTTACATGCAAAAAATCGGCAGATTTTGTAGTTTGTATGCAAACGTAATGTGTTTGTAGCCTGTCGCAATTATATTATACTGGTGCCCAAACACATTGTGTTTGCCTTTCAATATTACATGTTGTGACACACTTATTAATAGGTTATAACATATGTCTGTGTGACCCAAATGTAGATTTCGTTGGCGAAAACTACTGAAAGCAGAAACGTGACACACAACGAAGACACAAAAAGGCAGCAGATATTTAATTCATGAAAACAATGCTTGCAAACATAAACTGCAAGAGATCAGTAAACATAATAACTTTCCGCAATATTTATAAATCACTGAGTGACAGAACAGTGCGAAAATACAGTTACACACTTACAAGTTAAACTGTCTTTTATTCTCTCTATATCGAAATCTATAGATCACTAACTGTACTACAAACACAACTGTCTTTGTATCACAAAGAAGATACATTTGAGTCACAAACATATACATTATCAAATGTTAAACACTGTGTTTCCAACATGAATATTGAATTTCAAACACAATGTGTTTGAACCAGTGGTCGGTACAAAGACAACATGCCACGAATGTGAATGTATTAGTGGCTTTGCACTGAAAGAAATTGGTACCAGTATTCTGTAGACCTTCACTCGCACAAGATTGGGCAGAGTGAAAATCATACGAACAAGAACACAGGAAAAGCTAGATATTAACAAGCTGCAAATATCAGAGCTCTCAATGTCCTATCAACAAAAGCTCACTCTCCTGCTAATGCAGAATACCCCGCCTCCTGACGATCCAGATGCGTGGTGGAAACACATCTCCCATTCTTTAGAAACCGCTGCAAGGACTGAACTTCGCTATCAAAAACCGCAGAAGGATAAGCCATAGTACGACGAAGAATGTCGCATTGCAATTTATGAAGAAGACGCTGCACGTATGGCAACGTGCTGCGAGTGAGTGTTACAAGAGGCTGTCAAGGGAGGAAAACCAACTATTTAGGCGGTGGGAGCAGAAGGACAGTGATAGACCGAATTGTGCAGGATAGATAATGAATCCCGAAAAGTTTTCCAGAGGGTAAGAAGATCGAATACTGGGCAGAAGAGTGGGCTGCCCTCCAGCAAAGACATGAATGGGAATCTGGTGACCGATAAGCAGTGTGTGCTTAGAATATGGAGAGACCACTTTTCAGCACTACTCCACTCAGATTCTTCCACTGAAGATCAGGATGTAATGACTGTGGATGACAGTGTACACTGTTTCGCCAGAGTACGCCAGCAACATATGGCTTTTTATGTTAATGGTCTTGATCGTATTTACTGCAGCTTTTCTCACTATTATCTTCATTAAGATGTTGAAGAGATTGAACGAGAGTGTGTCGCCTTGTCTCAGCCCTTGCTTGGTGCAGGATGTTGCGATAAAGTCTCTCTACAGAGGCTGATCAGTTTTGCCAGAATCCCACGTTCAGACGCAGCTTCGTACAATTTTCCTCGTATGTGGCTATCGAAAGCAGCTTTGTAATCTACAAAAAGTTGGTATGTTACCGATTTGCTGTTTTGGGGAATTTTCCAGGATTTAACGTAGCGTGAATATTTGGTCAGTCGCAGACTTGCCTGGTCTAAAACCAATTAATTAATTTAAAAACTTTACAAATTCAGTTGTGACACCCTCTAAATTTGATTGTGACAACCTCTATTTCGGCTATGACAACCTCCAATTTGATTGTGGCAAATTCTAATTCGTTTTAGACAACCTCTTATTTGGTTGTGACAACCCCTATTTCGGCTATGACAACCTCTGAGTTGTAGCTACATCTATCTTGCCTGTAGCAACCTCTAATTTGGCTGAGACAACCTCTAATTCGGCTGTGATGACCTCTAGCGTGGTTGTGAAATCATCTCATTTATGTTACGGTAAGTTCGGCTTTCCTAATCGAAGTTTTCTGTGGGTGTAGTATCCTGTGAAACCTACTATATGTTGCAGTTATAAAACGATTTCAACAAAATTAGTCAGACATTTTTTATACCACTAATTATACTGTAATATAAGGGCTTATATCGTCCGCCTAGAAAATGTTACCTTACAACCTGTCTGTTTCTGCATCCTCCCAACCAGACATATACAGTGTATATTATGCACACAGGGAAAAGATTAGTTGGAAATCAATTCAGGCATTGGAAATTCCATGATAAAGTCTATATTTTGATCAGAATTCGTAATTGTCAAACATCAGAATTATTTGTTGATGTTATTGATAGATTCAAAATCGGTCTTACTAAATACAAGTTGCTACTACCGAATTTTAGTTGTAATAACCAATTTGAGTATTTCAAAAACCTCATTCATCTGAAATGGAAGATGCAACTAGTAACAAGTACAATATTAGAATTCGTGTTCAAATATTAGTTACTGTAACCATAATTTGGTTTCTGTTGCAAAAACACTTGTTACAAAATTATGTATTCGATTTTTCACCAGAAGCTTTGATGTTAAAGAGAAACTACATATAGTTGAATGTTACACGAAGATTTTACAGAAAAACTATTACTTTAAACAGAAAGTGAAAAACAAAGTTGTGGAAAAACAATAAAGTGTATAGATATCAGCGAGCGAAGAATACATATTCTCATAAATTGAGGTGAAGTGAGACTTTAAAAACATAATCGTTGAATATGACTCCACTTTTGACGACTTCACAAACACATGCAAGTGGAGACTTGGCTGGAGGAGCTATTATTTTGGATGACTTAAATTAACTAAAACATACAAACATACAAAATAGTAAAATCGCGAAAATAAAAAAATTACTATATCTCGGAAACAGTGCGTCCAATCGCAAAAATAACAATTTTTTTTAACATCATAGGAGGCTTTCACCTATGGATGTCTTCAATATTGCATCACTTTTACTTTTAAAAAATCGCAAAAACTAAAATTTCTGGAATCAAAAATCGCTAAAACGCCCCTATGCCAACATATCGGAAACGGTGCATCCAATCGAAAAACCCTTAGAAAGCCGAAAAAATTAGTTATATTTAGATGGAACGCTCCGTTTGCAAAATATATACATAATGGCGGTTTAACGATTTTTTATTCGAAAAAATTTAGTTTTAGTAATTTCGCTTTAAAAAAAAAGTAATGCCGTGGTAAAGACATCGATTGGTTGCAGCCTCCTCTGGAAGTTAAAAAAATTATTATTTTTGCGATTGGACGCACCGTTTCCAAGTTATAGCAATTTTTTTATTATAGCGATTTTCTTATTTTCGCGATTTTTAAAAAAAAAATATTGTGAAAATTGATATTTTTTCGATTGGACGCTCCGTTTACGAAATATAGAAATTTTTTCATATTTTCGATCAAAAATTGGCACGAAATACGAACCCTGGTAATAAATAATAATAATTTTTGTTATATTTAAATATAAAACACACAATTTTAATAAAAAATAATTTTTTTTTACTTTTTTATTTTTATTCTGTTGTTCGACCTTTTCCTTATCAATAAATAATCAATATTCTTCGAGCTTGAGGTCAGATTTGCTGTTGTTATATTTATTTTCCTCGATATTTCGCTACTCCTTTGTGTAGCATCATCAGGAGATATAAACAATATTTAACAATTAAAACAAAACAAAATTAACAATTGTGAAAAAATTATGTCAATTTAAAAATGTTGAAACAAATTTTCCCGCATTTTTCCAAAATTTTCTGAAGTTACACAAACAAAAATAATGTTCGTAAAAAGTTCATATAAATTAACCCAAAGAAAAATATTAGATTGATATAATAAATAATTCTTGCTTAAATGGTTCTACTTTTTACTAATTAAATGTCTGTAACTTTGGGCTACATTATCTGTATCTGTTTTATAGTTAATTCTTTTCAATGTTGGTGTATTAATTATCTGTAGCATTTCCAAAATATAACGACGTTTATAATTGTTTTCTTTATTTAAAACCGCTGTATCCTGAAAGTTTGGGTAATGATTTAATCTAGCACAATGGGATGTTAATGCTGTTTTCTGTGTAGAAATGTGCCTATATTTCTGATCTGATTTGTGTCCTGCAATTCGTGTCTTTAGTTTATTTTTTGTAGTCCCTACATATACTTTGTTACAAACCTCGTTGTCATTTCCTTTACATGGTATTTTATATACTATATTACTCATATCAAATTTGTCCAAACTATCCTTTGTTTTACTAAATATTCTGCCTATTGTGTTATATGTTTTGTGTGCTATCCTGTAATTCTTGTCGTCAAATATTGTTGACTTCGCCAACCTATCTGTTATTCCAGGTATGTACGTTATTGACTTGTAAATTTTTGGCTCATCTGTAGTTACCCTGTTCGGTTGTCGTTTATCCTCAAATTACCTTATCAGTCTGTTGGTAAGATGGTTCGGGAAGTTGTTGTCCTTGAGAATGTTCCTTATCCTTTCCTTATTGACCTTGTGGAATTCTACACCACTTATAGTCAAAACGCGGTTTGTTAAATTTTTCGCCGTATTTATAATCACACGTTTTTGATGTTTCGAGTGGAAGTTGATTATTCTTCCTGAAGACGTTGGTTTCTGATACCAATTAATTGATAAATTTTCCCCTCTCCTGACCACCAATGTGTCCAAATAGGGAAGTTTTGAATTTGACTCTTTCTCCATTGTAAATTTAATACTGGAGTGGAAACTGTTAAAAACATCCAAAATTTTATTTATTTCGTCCTCTGAAACGATACAAAATAAATCGTCTACATATTTTGTTAAAATTTTTGGTTTTATATCCAATTTTTCGATACAAGAGTCCAGTAAATTTTCCATAACGATGTCAGCAACTATTGGAGAAGCTGGTGAGCCCATTGGAAGTCCCTTTTGTTGCAAATATATCCCCCCATCATGTTGGAAATATCGGTTATCCACTATACAAAATCTTAATATATCTAAATATAAAGATTTATTAATGTCTGTATGTTGCTTTAATGTGTTCCATTTTTCCTCTATGATACTGATTGCTAAGTCTACGGGAACACTCGGGAATAGAGATACTACATCAAACGAAACTAAAATGTCGTTACTATTAATCTTCTGGTTCTTTATTCTGTCCTTAAATTGTATTGCATCTTTTACATTATATTTTGAATTTTCCGTTATCTTTTTAAGGATGTTTGTAATGTATTTACACAGTTCATATGAAGGTGAGTTAACAAAAGAGCAAATTGGTCTTAATGGAAAATCTTCTTTGTGTATTTTTGGAACTCCATATAATCTCGGTGCTGTGGATACTGTTGTTTTAAGTTTATTCTTCTGTGTTTGATTAATAATTCCTATTTTTTGAAGTTCGTCAACGAATTTATTATTCTTCCTTTCTAGTGTACACGTAGGATCTTTGCTCATCTTAATATTTTTCTTTGGGTTAATTTATATGAACTTTTTACGAACATTATTTTTGTTTGTGTAACTTCAGAAAATTTTGAAAAAAGGCGGGAAAATTTGTTTCAACATTTTTAAATTGACATAATTTTTTCACAATTGTTAATTTTGTTTTGTTTTAATTGTTAAATATTGTTTATATCTCCTGATGATGCTACACAAAGGAGTAGCGAAATATCGAGGAAAATAAATATAACAACAGCAAATCTGACCTCAAGCTCGAAGAATACTGATTATTTATTTTTACTTTTTTTTTATAAAATTCCTAGTGGGCTAAATAAAGCATCACCAAATGGTTGTGACAGCCATTAAATTCAAGTACATAATTAGTTGAGCGTACCAATATATTATTTGGTACAACCGAATTAGTTTTTAAATTTTTCGTTCATCCAACTAATAGAATATTCACCACTACAGGATAATTTTATTGCTACAACTAAAACTCGATTGACACATCAAATTTATTTATTGTTGCTGTGGCTTCAACTAAATATTTCTGTTCTTGCAACCAAACCTGAATTACAAATCAATTGATATGCACAACATTTGGTGATACGGACCACAATTATTGGTAATCACAACTGAATAGTGTGATAGTCCAAGGAACCGCCAAATTGTATTGGCTGTAAATATAGTTGTGACAACGAATCTCTGCTCTGTGTGTATCCATTTTTTGACCACCGAATTCAAATTATTATTTTTTTCCTAATACATTTATTTTGTTAGTATAACTAAGTCGCTGAATTTCTTGAAGTTTGGGATGCATGAATCTAGTTAATGGATGAACGTCAAACTTCATTACTGTATGCACTCACCCACTCACGTCTTGTCTGAATTAATTTGTGAAACGAATCCATAACAGAGGACGAAACAGATGTTCTGATACACATGCAATACCTATGAGTGCTTGTGATAAAACCCATATGAAATATTCACAAAAAAAGAGCAACAACAACAACTAAAAATGAAAAATTGGTTTGAAGAGTAAAATCATTTCCATGTTTTTCCTTTCGTTCAATTTCTTTTTCTCGATTTTGAGCTTGAATTTCCATTAAAGCCACACCCAAACAGGAAGTGTGGAAAGAATACACAAACATTAATGTATGTACATATGTGCAAATAAGGTAGGAGCATCCTTTCTCCACCTCAGTTCTGAGTATTGCAAATTATATCGGTTTAAATATTGAATATGTGGTAACGACGACTGGTGTGTGAGGAGCAATTCCTTACTGACGGAAATTGAGTTAAGGTAGGAAGGCGTTGTATGGAGTGCTTTATTAATTATGTTGAGTATATACTCGTATAGAACACTGAACCATGTAATTGTTTCGTTATATTTAATTTTTCTTCTTAGAATTTTGGATTATTATTTAATTTACATGTATACATATGCAATTTAAAATCATGCCCCAGGGGCTTTAGGTCAGTAGAGAGGCATTCTGTGGAATAATACACGATGAAAAGACGGTCTCAGCAAAACACTGCTGGAACCGAGTATATGTTTTCAAGAATTGTTTCATTAACTGAAGGTCAGTTACGTTTTTGTTTTCAACAGTTTTCAACAAACAAAGCCACATTTGGATCATTGTGTCATCTGATATCTCTCTAATATGTAATATTGAATATCAAACACACAAGTTTATCATATTTGCCGTAAGCTACAACAAACACGTTCTGTTTGCATCCAAATATCAAAAAAACAGATTTTTCAGCGTGTTCTGCGTTTAAATAAGTACAATAAGAATTATTACAACATAGAAATGTAATACAATATTACTTTTATTGACTATTCTACGATCTCATGAGGTCAGATGTCGTACGCATATTCATTAAACAAACAGATTAAACAAATTCTATCCTTCGCCTATTCTCGCCAGTTGGTAACACCAAGGATACGGAGGGATTCTTATGTCTGGTCTTTCCAGCGGAGTCTTGGTTGTCCTCTTTTCCTACTTCCATTGAAATATGATTTTTAAAAAACCGGCAAACAGTTTATAGCTAAAACAATCGATTAATCCTTTTCACCTTTTTCGGTTTCGTTTTTGGTCATGCAAGCCACCGCACCAATTCTGGTGTCTATAGATTTAGCTGCTAAACCTAACCCTTCGACCCTTGTATAGAAAGACGAAGGCAGCACATCTCAAACGACCAACCTTCTGAACTGTTGACATTTGTTTTTACTGCACGCTGGGAAATTTGGCCAATTCTGCAAAATGAGACGTATTACCAAAAGCCTCATAATTACAACATTTTGACTTGCCATTATTCAAATCTACAAAAAAAAAATCAATGAGTGTTCGAACTCACGTATGATGTGTTAACACCTTTCTGCTACACGGTACCTGTTCGATTTCTATGAACACTTTAGTAAATGTTACATTGGAAAATAAAAATTACCGGGCAATGCTGAACGTCAAATGACTCGCTTTGTTTGGCCATAGCAACAACAACGAAACAACCAAACACACAACATCACACATACTTTGTCCGAAGTAGCTGACGTATTAGTGTGTCACCATAACGTCGACTGCGCAAGCTTGCAAATGAAATTTTGAGTGGCTATGCTTTATATCTTCGTTCAACAACAGCAACAGACACTTGTACATACATACATTATTATGTTAATACATACGCTATAGACACAATATCGTTTGCCTTACCCCTGCCACACCACTCTTTCATTGCTCTCTTGCTTGCTCATTTTTGTTTAACACGTCAATATTCTCTTTCGCAGTCGCAGAAAATCTGGTTTTAGCAGCAGCATAAAATCTGACTTTCATAGATTTAGTCCCTATACGCCGCTATAGATGTTAACACATCAAAAAAATCATATTAACACCACGATACACAGTGGGGCCGATAGGGAAAACCACGGTAATAATATCACAACTTGTAAAATATTCTTCTGAAAATTTTAAAATGTACCAGAAATTTGTAGAAGAGGAGTCGGGCTTTCTGAATATTGCGTTCAGTGGCACCCTCTGTAAACAAAGTTAGTGCTACAGGGTGTCAAAGTTGACCACTTTGGTTCTGTCGAATTACAAAGATATTTTACTTTTGAGAATCTACTGTGCCAGATACTAGGGCGGATCAATAAGTCCGTGACTTTTCGAACTTCTCTCCGTCAACTACCACATGTTGGGATACTAGTGTCAAATTTTGAGCACGTTCGGTCATTCACTTTGCGTTTAGCAGCGGTTCAAAACATACAAAGTTAATATTCGAGTGCTTATTAAACATTATTTTTTAGCGAAAAAAAACCGCCAAACAAACCAAGGAAAAGCTTGATAAATACTATGGGGTTTACTGACTTTCGTGGCGGTCGCACAAGTGCAAATGACGCTGAACGTTTTGGACGGCCAATTGAGGTCAATACACCTGAAAATGTCGAAAAAAAATCCAGGATATGGTATGGGTCGATCGAAGAGTAAAAGTGCTTGAGATTTTTGATGCCATAGACATTTCATATGGCAGTGTAGTTTCGATTTGAAATGATCAGTTGGGTTTAAGAAAGCTGTCTGCAAAATGTGCTTTCAATTGATCATAAAGGCACGGGCGCGCACGTGTGTAGTCTCAATTGCAAAATTCCATGAATTCTGCTACGAATTGGTACCTCATCCGGAATATTCTACGAGTTTAGCCCCCAGTGACTATTTCCTATTTCCAAACCTAAAGAAATGGCTCGGTGGAAAGAGATTTAGCTCAAACAAATGCCTATTTTTTGGAAGGGATACATAAACTGGAGAAACGTTGGACTAAGTGTATTGAGCTAAAAGGAGATTATGTTGAAAAATAATTTTTTTTTTGCAAAAAAAAAAAATTATTTTATTCAAAAAGTGACGGACTTATTGATCCGCCTCGTAAACAAAAAATACGCCAATTCGTACCCCAAATAAACAACTTCAAACAATCCTTTGAAGTTGTAACACGATTACGTTTTCGGTTAATTGAGAGCAAACGTGGCACCCACCTTGCAGACAGCTTTCTTAAACCCAACTGATCATTTAAAATCGAAACCACATTGCCATATGAAATGCCTCTGGCATCAACAATCTTACGCAGTTTTACTCTTCGATCGCCCAACACCATAACGTGTTTTTTTTTCGAAATTTTCGGGTGTATTGACCTAAATTGGCCGGCCACAGAACGTTCAGCGTCATTTGTACTTGTGCGACCACAACGAAAGTCAGGACACCACTTTGTTACCATTGAAATCGACGGTGCAGAGTTCCCATAGTATTTGTCAAGCTTTTCCTTTGGTTTGATTGACGGGTTTTTTTCGTAAAAATAATGTTTAATGAGCACTCGAAATTCTTTTTTTTCCATTTTAAAAAAAAAAATGCGCGAGTTTGTGTGTTTTGAGCAGCTGTTAAACGCAAAGATCACGGCGGAACTTGTTCAAAATTTGACAGTAGTCGACTAACAGGTGGTATTTGATGGGAGCAGTGTTGTATTTCATATAACTACGAGCGAAGTTCGAAAAGTCACGGACTTATGAATCCGCTGTCGTATATCTGAAATGGTTCGCTTTATACCAAAATCTTTAATCAAAATCTCTGAGACTTCAATTCAAACTGTAAGAAATCTATGAAATAAATTCGATAGAAATAGAGTTCCGCCAACGCCGATTGTGGATCAATTTGTGAAGCGAGTTTGTTAATCCGGATCTTTATTGAACAACAGAACTCGTCTAGCTAAAAGAGTGCTGGAACATAAACTCGCCACTGTTAGCAGCAAATTGAATTTGCATTCACGAAGATTTAAGTTCAAGTAGTCTAAACACCGAGTCCTCGTGGCCATCCGATGCGTTGTCACTTTTTTTACCAAAAAATAATCTTTGCAGATAAAGCTCATTTTCACCTCGGAGCTACGTTAACAAACAAAATTGTTGCTTTTGGGGCTCGGACAATCCAAACGTCGTCGAGGAAAATGCGATACATCCACAACGACTGACTGCTTGGTGCGGTTTTTGGAATTGCGGCATCATAGTTGCATTTTTCCGCTGTTACAGTCATGTACGTGGCCGTCGGTGGTGCAATGGTTAGTGTGCGCGGCTCTTGTACATGAGATCTTGGGTTCGAACCCTGCTCTGACCACCTTCAAAAACAATTTCTTTCGGCGGCGGTCACCTCGCATAGTGACGGCGACACTATCGAGTATATAGCCATGATAAAGCTTCTCAAAATACCGTTCGGAATCGGTGTAAAACTGTAGGTCCCAATCAGTGAGTGAAAACTGGAAAGCGCACAGCTCAGTGATTGTGAGAAGTTCTCCCCGGTCCCTTCATGGGATGTAATGGGAAACCATTTATTTTTTTTTTACAGTCATGTACAGTCATAGCGTTACCGTGTCATGCACAGCTGGTTTTTTTTCCAAAAGGGGAAGAGGATGATATTTACGAAGTATGGTTCCAACAGGACGGCGCTACGTGTCACACAGCCAACGTTACAATTGATCGTTTGCGCACTGTGTTCGAAGACCACATAATCAGTCGAAACTCAGAAGTCCATTGGCCGCCTCGCAGCTGCCATTTGCAACTGTTAGACTATTATCTCCGGAGCACCGGGAAAGATAAGTGTTATGCACATAATCCCGGGTCCATTGAGGCCTTACACCGCGAAATAGAGGTCAAAACAGTCGATAATGTACTAAAAAATTGGGTTGGTCGAGTGAGGTACTGTGTCTAACTTAGTATTTTTTTTTTATAGCGAAATTAAATTCTAAATTTTAAATAGCACACCCTTTAGTTTCTCATCACATACCATGAAGCCATTGCCTTACATACTCTGATAGGGACCTGCAGTGTTACACCGGTTCCGAGCGGTATTTTGGCAAGTTTTTTCATGACTATCTACTCGGTAGTCGATCTCTAAATTCAAAAAGACAATTAAAAATGAAAGATGTTGATAAAAGGCATAGTTTACCATTTTGTCATAAAAACCGAAAACGGTTATTAACCGGTTTCTGCACCACGGTTTAACCGAAAACCGGTTTTGCCAAAATCGGAATATTCGAAGAAACTGAAAACCGACATTTTTGAAAACCCGGTTTTTTGAATACACTACACACGTCGCATAGTGGGGCCGATTGCAAAAACCATGGCAATAATATCACAACATATTAATACTCATTCCACCAATTTAATAAGCGATAGTTTTAAATCGTCATTACTAAAAACTCATCCACAGATTCTGGTCGATTAGCGGACGCGTTATCAGACGCGTTTTTCAAAAAAGTTAAAACAAATTTTGGGAATTTTTAATCCCAACCAATTCTCCCATGAAAATTCTTAATCTCTCCTGAACTCAATTTATGGGTATTGTTATTTCTTTTTATACCCTCACCCATAGGGATGGGGGTGTATATATCATTTAATACGTCAAAAAATGTAACACATAGAAGGAGCAATATTAGACCCTTAGTATTTTTGGACGAAATTCGTTTTAGGACTTTTTAAGACGTTTGAGCCATATCCGTCTGTCTGTCTGTTTGGCTGGCTGGCTGGTCAACACGATAACTGCCGTAAATCTTTACAGATCACAATGAAATTTTGTCAGTGGCTATTATTTGCCAATATTGAGTTTTGGATTGAAAATGGGCGTTGTGACCACGCCCCTTCTGGTACCTCCCACACAAATCGACACCTTGAGCACAAAATAATATTTCTTTCAAACCCTTCTATTGGTAGATGTGATTAGCTACAACTCTCACACCGGTTAATAATCTGTAAATGCCTACTTAACTGCAGGAAATGGGCGAGATTATCACGCCCATTCTGGTACCTCCCATACAAAACAGGGTGTTTGTCCGGGTTGTCAATCCGATAAATCGCGCGTAACACTTCCCACCTTAATTAAATTAGGTATAAGGCTTGACGTTATCAAACGCCAATCATCGAGTAAAATAAGTGTGATTTTGCCGCGCCCATTGTGGTACCTCCCATACAAAAGTTGATTGGCCGTCTGGTTGATCAGCACGAAAAGTCCCGGAAAACCGAAGCAATCTTTATGAAAATTTGTACTAGTCAATATTTAGTCAAATAAAACTCTCCTGTAGAAAATGAGATGTTTTGCCACGCCCATTCTGGTACCTCCTATATAAAAGTTGGCCGGATGACCGGTTGATCGACATGATAACTCTCGTAAACTACAACCGATCTTACTAACATTCTGTACTAGGCAATATTTTGCTAAAACCTACTGTATAATTAATAACTGACTATTGTGCCACGCCTAGTTTCGTACCTCCCATACAAAAATTGGGCGTATTTGCGGTTTGTCGACTCGAAACAAAAAATATATAAATACATATTTTCCCATTACATCCCATGAAGGGACCGGGGAGAACTTCTCACAACCACTGAGCTGAGGGCTTTCCAGTATTCACTCACTGATTGGGACCTACAGTTTTACACCGATTCCGAACGGTATTTTGAGAAGCTTTTTTCATGGCTAAATACTCGATAGTGTCGACGTCACTATGCGAGGTGACCGCCGCCGAAAGAAATTTGAAGGTGGTCAGAGCAGGGTTCGAACCCAGGATCTCATGTACAAGAGCCGCGCACACTAACCATTGCACCACCGACGGTCGCAACGTCTCGACATCTCCAATAAATCATAACCGATCTTAATAAAATTTTGTACTGATGAAAATTTTGGCAATAACTTGCCATGCCCATTTTTGTACCACGCATATAAATATTGGGAGAAAACTAACTAATTTGGGTATTCAATAATATTTAGCTCAATGTCAATCTGTTATTGAATATGGTCACTTTTGAGCGTGGGCGTTTTTTAACAGAACTCCCACGCAATAGATGACTTAGGGTGAGGGTATGATTAAGTCGGTTCACCCTACTGAAACTTGTGTACTGGTTATTTCTTGTGCATTTAGAACAACTATACAACAAAAATAAAAAAATGTAGAAATAACTCCGAGCGAAATTTTTTTCAAATATCGAAAGTGCAAAATTGATTAAAAAAATTCAGAGAGATATATATTGGGTTGTATACTGGGTTATAGGATAATACGGTTAAAAAAAATTGTTTAAAATATTTTCATTTAGCCCCCATCCCGCAACGTGCGATAAGGAACTTCATTCCAAAAAATACATGTATAGTTTCTTGGAAGAAACTAAAGGAAATACAGAATGAATCATGGTGCCTCTTGAGAAGTCGGAATTTCCAAACAGCTAGAGATGACTTCAAAATGTTTACAGTGTATTCTTTATTGTAGAGTTTCCAGTTATGTGGTGTTTTACCAGAAATTTTTTGCCCTAAAATTCTCTCCTTCAAAAAACTGAAAAAAGTCAATGAAAAAATTAACAATTTTAAACTTTTTGGTTAATTTATGAGAAATTCATACTACAAGCTGAGAAGTCATGAACATTTTTCTGATTGAAAAATGGTTAGTTTTTGTTGTAAATAATAGACAATTCAGTTCAACACACACTCACTGGCATGACTAGTTTCGAACTCCGTGACAAGTTCTTCATCAGATGCCTAACTAGTGTGCCTGAATTGATACCATCGGTTGATCATCAATCGTATCTATACAAACTCAATTCTGTAATTCATATGTGCGAATTAGTATCGATCGAAGATCCCTAAGTATCAACGTCACAGAATTTTTCCACTATGTTCCTCTTTTCCTCATGCGATCTCGCATTGTTGCAGTGCTTTGAGGTGAGTTTTTATTTTAATCTATATTACAGAATTGTATTTTTCCGTGGTATAGTATTTTTTTTTTGATCGATACTAATTCGCACATGTCAATTGCAGAATTGAGTTTGTATATATACGATTGATGATCAACCGGTGGTATCAGAGATAGTTGAGATAGTTTTGGTCAAACATCAAATTTTTTTTCAAAAATGTACTATTTTTTTTAAAATTACCTAATTTACTAAGTCGCGCAGAAAGCTTTGTGAACGAATTGAAACAACGAACAAATCGGGTAAAAATAAAACGTAAATAAATTGGATTTCATGGAACAAATGAGGCAATTCTTTTAGAAATGTATTAAAGGAAAATGTGACGAATGAATATCCTAAACACATATCTAATTTGACCTATAATATTCGAGTTATTAACGTTTTAATTTTAGCCGGTTAATTCCATTGCATACTGAGGTACAATTTTCAAGTCAGTGTCAGCAACATGACAAAGTTTTTTTTTATATATTGACCAGCACTCAGTGGTTGGCGTCAATAAGTTCACTGCATTGATTTTATCTTGGAAAATAGAGTGGAGTACGAGGAGGGGGAGTCGGGTTTTGTTGATTTTTTGAGTTAAGCTGGCTGATGTCATACGGATTATGGCATATTGTTCCACAACAGAGTTGATTACTCAGCTTTCATCTGCCAACATCATGGCTTTTCTTGGTACGCAGACCAAATGTGAGAATTATACCCCTTCTTTGGCAGGATGTCAATGCGTTTTTTTTGAAACGAAGTTCCTTATCGCACGTTGCGGGATAGGTCTAAATGAAAATAAAAATTAAACAACTTTTTTAACATTATCATACTACAACCCAGTATTGTCAACTATTTCGTACTTTTGCTTTGGTTTGTGTCTAGACTAACATATGTTGGGAAATTTCTTGTTTAATGGGAAGTTTCTAGGTGGAGCCTCTAACCAATATTTAGTATATATCTATTGTAGTTTTGAACCCAATAAAATGTAAATTTAGGAAAGCCAAAGTGAAAGAAGTTTAAAAAAACATTTCTTTAAACAAGTCCCTTTTCTTAAAAAAAGTACATTTTCTCAAAAAAAATATACCTATTCATATTCTTAAACAAAGTACCTTTCCAAAAAAAGCCTTATCTTAAAGAAGTACCTTCGCTTAAAAAAGTAAATTTTCTTACAAAAGTAACTTTTCTTGAAAAAGTAAATTTTCTTACAACAAACTGCCTTTTCTTAAAAAACTACCTTTTCTTTAAAGAGTATTTTTTTGTGAAACAAAATAGCTTTTCTTGAGATAAGTACCTACTCTTAAAAATGTACCTAACCTTGAAAAAGAGACGCAGTTCTAAAAACATTCCCATTTCTTAAAAAAATAACCCTTTCTTCGAACAAAAGTACATTTTCTTACAAAAATTCATTTTTCTAAAAGTACCTTTTCTTGTAAATTAAATAATACCTTTTCTTTTCTTGAAATAAGTAGCCATTTTGAAAATAAGTACATTTCCTTAAAAAAAAATAACATATTCCTCAAAAGAGTACCACTTCTTTAATAAGTACCTGTATAGAAAGTACCTGTAAAAAAAATTCATACTCTTACGGCTTTTTCGTACAGAACGCACTTCTTCTTAAAAATAGTTCCTTTTCTTAACAAAAACATTAGCTTTTAATAAAAGAAGTACCTCTTTTTAAAGAATTACCTTTTCGGAAAAATATAATACATATTCTGACAAAAAGGAAATAGAAATATTATTTTTTTAAATACATTATATAAAGAGTACCATTTCTTTAAAAACTACCTGTTCTTAAAAAAGTAGTTCTTTGTAAAATAAATTCATACTCATATGTCTTTTTCATACAGAACGTTCTTCTTTTTGATCTTTTCGGTGAAAAAAAATACATATTGTTACAAAGAGGACCTAAAAATATCCCCTTGTTTAAATACATTCTATAAAAAAAGTTTATCATTTTACAAAAAGTATCTTTTCTTAAAGATCCTTTTTAATTACATTGTGTGTAATTTTTTAAGTCATGGAAATATAACCATATACGGACAAAAGACCAAAAAAAGGTAAATTTTTGTATTAGTAGACTGTTTCCTTGAATTTGCTACCTATGGACCTGAACAGGGGAAAAAAGGTAAACAATATTGACCTTGACGATGCAGTTATTTGATTTTATATGTTATGACAAGAGCTACTACTTTTCCTCAGGGAGTAAATCAAAATTCCGAACGGTTTGGAAGATATGAGCCTGACAAAATGATCACTTGTTTGCAATAATTACACCGAGGCCACAAATTTTGGGGGCCCATAAAACAATGTTGGAGACACGGGATTTTTTTTGGTCTTTTGTCATGTAGTGTTGCACTGTGTTGTCGTATGTTACAACAGGCGCATTACGCTTACTAACTAACTAGTACATAATAGTTATTCATATACAGCGAACGGAACTTCGTTGAAACCGGGTGTCCCCTGACACCTCATATAATTATTTTCTACCTTTACTAACCATTTTGTGCAAAATCCCATAACTGACTTATTTTAAAATAAATTAATTTCACATACGTACAATAATTCAATGTGAACTTATACAGAATTCACACTGCAGCGAAGTTCTCTCATTTGGAGTTTTCGAGAAAATTATCACCTGATTATTGTGTTGAAAAACAGATGTTTGGTTAAACGAAATTTCCAAACCGGAAATATCGATTACAGTGTGTTTATGGTTTTATACAAAACAAATATTTAAATCGGTATACGGAATTAATTCAATTGATTTATATTTTATAATCCCAATCTGATATTCTTTCAATTAACCTTATGGTATTCTTTCTATTTTCAGGTAAGTGTTTTATGCGTAATAAAATTTATTAGCCGAAAATAAATAACGGGTAAGTGGTTAACACGTTTACGAGAGATCAAACAGATCAAAATATGTAACCAAAATATAAAACCTTACTAAACAAGCTGCGCAAAACAAAACAGTTGTAAGAACAATGCTCCGTTTTATAACGGGGTTTTCAATAAGAGCGCTACAAAATACCAATGAAATTCTTTATTCCTGTGAAAGTACGTTCGATGCCATTATGTATGGAACTCGATTTCTTTTGCATGGCCACCACGGGCACGCTTGCAGAAGTTCAGACGCTGAACCCAATTTTCGACGGCTTTCAAGCATAAATCGGCCGATACTGCTGCAATTTCACGTTCGATATTCGTACGAAGTTCAGCAATCGTCGGAACAGGAAATAATCTAACGGCGTCAAATCGCACGACCGAGGTGGCCCATCGACTGGGCCATTTCGTGGGATAACACGTTCACCAAACTTGGTTTCCAATAAATTGATTGTGGCATTGGCTGTGTGGCTTGTGGTGCCGTCCTGTTGGAACCACATGTCCTCCAAGTCCATATTATCCTATTGGGGTCAAAAATATTCGGTTATCATTGAACGGTAGCGATTCGCATTCACAGTAATGTGCCGGTCTTGATCATCACGGAAGAAGTACGGCCCAATGACGCCGTCGGCCCATAAACCGCACCAAACCGTAATTTTTTCGGGATGCAATGATGACTCATGGATTACGTGTGGATTGCTGTCTGACCAATAACGCATATTTTGCTTATTGACGAAGCCATTCAGCCAGAAATGAGGCTCATCGCTGAAGATGATTTTCCGATGAAAATCCGAATCATTTTCAAGTTGTTGCTCAGCCGAATTCACGAACATACGACGCTTATGGTGGTCATGCGGCTTCAGTTCTTCGTCAATTTGATCTTGTAAGGATGTAGGCCAAGATCTTTTCGCAAAAATTCGCCACAACGACGTCACAGAGATGCCCAACGCTTGAGAACGACGTGTGAGAGACACATTTTGGCTTTCTTGAACTGAAGCAATATTCCTGACACTACGGGCACTTCTTTGTCTCACTGGCACGGGAACATTTTGTACTGTACCTGTGGTTTCAAATTTTTCCACTAGACGCTCAATTGTTGATCTGGTAGGACGATTATGACGACCGTAATTGGACGTAGCGCTATTAAAGTTGAGGCCACTGACTTCAAATTTCGGTAGTAAATTTTAATAATTTCGACTCGTTGTTAGCTCGTATATCTTTCCATGATGAAATGGCAAACCTCGCTGAAGAGAAATGTCAAAACAGCGGGAAAAATATGGCGTCGTTTGCTGTCCCTATCGGTTTACTTTTGTAGCGTCTCTGTTTAAAACCCCGTTATTATAACATATTAATCATTGTGTCTCAAACACGTAATGTTGAATAGCAAACACAATGTGTTTGGACACAAGTATATTTTATTTGTGACAAGCTCTAAACACATTTATATATTTGCATCCTAACAACAAAAGAATACAAATTTTTCAGCGTGTAGGGGTCGAATCCACATTGTCATGTAAAAATGTTGCGCACCCTAACTATTGTACCTCTGACGGTCGACATGAGTCAATATTTTTACAGATATTAATTTTTGAGTATAGGCTTTTCTACATTTCCATCCACAAAATCTTGTATGCAATGGGGAAAGACTTACAAAGAAGACCTTACCTATTTTAAATATGAAAGCGGCTCTTGTACATTTTCATTAGACTTTAACTGTTAGTGGAATGCTAGAAATATTTCCGAACTTCAGTTGGGTGTAGTGTAGCTTAATGGAGTCGGAGCATGCAACATATCACACGGACGGCAACATGGCAAGGATGAGCTCAGCGGAGCAAAAAAGGAAAAGAAAACGATACAAAACATGCAGTCTTATCGCTACAAACAAAAGGATACACTTTGCTGCTGCCACTACAGAATAGTTTCAGGCGCTGATTAACATGTGTGTGACTGTGTGGCATAGTTGACACATCTGTTATTAAATTTTTTGAAAATTGTTTTTTTTTTTGTTTTTGCTGGGTTCTGTTTAATAAACAACTTTGGGATCACGAATGTTTTTGTCGTCGCATGCAAATGTTGTAATGAAATTAAAACACGTTAAACTTTTCATTAAATTTTTCATGATAACCGTAGTTTGTTTTTCTATTTTTATGTAAAAAGAAGTTAGAGTATCAATTTTTTCCACACCGCCAACGAGCTCAGATGTGTGTGTGGCAATAAACTACATGGAATTGCTGTTTTTTTAACACTTTACAGATTATTGCTGGGTTTGGCTTTTATGTAATTAACAATTTTTGTGGTAATTGCATTTGTGGAATTGAATATTTTTTCTACGAAGGTTTAAAATATGTCATCATCAGAAATGTTTGGGTGTAGCTTAATACCAATGCTCTCTTTCTGTATACTTTTATAACCTCACCTACTCGTTGTATATATATGTAATTGACCGACAGAGCTAATCTGCAGTATTAAAAGAACTAGTTTTAATTCTGAGACTATGACCGGGTAGATTGAGTTTTACGGTTTACACCCTTTGTTTATACACAGGTGAAAAGCAGTCACATAGTCTTTACAAAATTCAAATAATTGACGATAAAGGGGGGGGACAACACTACGTTTTATGACATGTCACAACCAGATGTGACTTCGCTTCCCTTTGATGCACATTCCACTTTGTTATTCAAATAAATTTTTAAGATTTAAAAATCAAATGCAAATTAAGATCTATTGAATTATATAGTTTTACTAGTAACATGTACATTAGGGCTATAAGCAAAATTTTGGGCGTAGTACCATGAGGTGGGCAATGCTATTTTATTAAAACATTATCTTGGGTTATTTATGTTACTGCTGTTGTATCGCAAATAATCATTTGTATGCCCTCCCACCGACCGAACTTGGTAAGAATATCTTTGATACCTTCAGATATAGGCTTGGTTTTTCCATCATCTAAAACAAGTACCCCTAGGTAGATTTCTTTACTTCCATTTTTTTAAACTAGTACCTCAACTTCTCTACCATTAATTTTTTTTTTGTTATCAAAGTGGAGACACCAATTTTCTTCTTTTAGTTGATTTTTTAATAATTCTTCTTTTTGTTCAGCTGATTTAACTGATATATAACTGCCTTATAAACGGTCCGCCATTTAACGTTTTTTTTCAACTTGTGCTTATTTCGTGAATGGTAACACTTAGCTCATGTCTGATTTGACAGATAATTAGTTTTATCCTTCCGCTGAACGAATATGGTTGTGTATACGCTTGAACAACGCTGGGACATACTGCCACATTACTTTGAAAATCATGGTAATGTTGCAGAATGTGTGCGAAAATTGCGTACGGATTTTGGAAGAAGAGAAGCACCGTCAGCTCCGTATGTTCGTTATCTTGTGAAAAAAGTGAAAGAAACTGGTATCCTAATCGATAAACCAAATCGTGAAAAGCCAAAAATAGTGCGTACACCCGAGAATATTGCTGCTGTGGCAGAAAGTGCGCGTCAAGCGCCATCAACATCAATTCACCGTCGTTCTCAACAATTGAACATTTCGGAGACATCATTGAAACGAATTTTGCATAAAGACCTTGGTATGACGCCATACAAAGTCCAATTGGTTCAGGAGTTGAAGCCAACTGACCATCCAATGCGTTTTCGCTTCGCCAAGTGGGCCTGCGATCGACTTACAGAAAATGTTGATTTTGCCAAAAAAATCATTTTTTCAGATGAAGCTCAGTTTGATCTTGGCGGGTATGTAAACAAGCAAAATTGTCGCATTTGGGGCATAGAAAACCCGCACGCATACATTGAAAAGCATATGGAATAATTGGCCCATTGTTCTTCGAAAGTGAGCAAGGAGTGGCCGTTACAGTCAATGGCGATCGCTATCGGGCCATGTTGAACGAATTTTTGTTCACAAAAATTGAAGAGGAGGATATTGGCAACATTTGGTTTCAACAGGACGGCGCTACGTGCACACAGCCGAAGCTACACTCGATGTTTAGCGCCCTGGTTTTGAAGATCGCATTATCAGCCGTAGAGCTGATGTCGTTTGGCCACCTCGGAGCAGCGATTTGACACCGTTGGACTATTATTTGTGGGGTGCCCTCATAGATAAGTGTTACGCCGACAAACCAGAGACAACTGACGCTTTAAAGGACAATATTCGTGAAGCCATTGGTGAAATACAGCTGCACATAATCGATGTGCTTAAAAATTTGACCGATCGTGTAGGCTACTGCATGGCCAGCCGAGGCAGCCATTTAATGAAATTATTTTCCATTATTAACCGGAAGGATTGTACTTTCAAATAAAAAAAGAAATTTGAGAAAATATTCCGTAGTTTTTTTTTATAGCATTTTCAAAAAAAAAAGTTATTTGGCGGACCCGTTATATGGCTGGTTGCGAAGGTGTGGAAATTTTAACACCAGATTGAGCCAATTCCTCACAAATTTTTTCAGCCTGTCTTGTACTAATATGTGCTTTGTTTACAAGACCCACAGGTGGAATGGGTTGTCCAATAGGTACTTGACAACTGTGAATTTAATTTGTGAACGCACTAATTCACTGATCACCTAAAGGGGCCCTTAGACCTGTGGATAAGTTGCTCGACTTCAAGTTAACATCAACTTCGATAACTACACATCAACTTCAATTTTGCCCTTACACTCTCAAACTAGTTGAGGCAACTTCATTTTCTTGTCAGATGTCGAAATGAAAGGTGGTGAGCAGCGCACTGCGAAAATATCAAAAATTTTACGAAAAAACGCTATTTTTATTTTCTTTAAATATTTATAAATAACGCTACAAATCATATTTATTTAATTTAAATTTTTTCGATAATGTTTATTTTATTTATTTTGTGGTTAATTTATTTACATTTTGCCGATAATGTTTCCTCATGAACGTTTCTCATCGAAATGCATATGAAAGATGATGCAGCTTTCCCTTACATTGACGGATAAGTTGATATCAACTTTAAAAAATCAAAATCGCTTTGATTTTACATCAACTGGTTTGTACAAACCACCAACTTAACCTTACACCATGGATAAGTTGATGTCAACTAGAAGTCGCTGCAACTTATCCACAGGTCTAAGGGCCCCTTAACTGATACTTTCTTTTTTTCAGTAAACTCAAAATTTTCATCACGGTAAAGTACTCGAACGAACAACGTATGCAAATTATAAAAATGTACTACCGAAATTTGGAGTCGGTGACCGCAACTTTCAGAGCGTTAACTCCCATCTTCGGCCGATATTCTAGCCCTTGTGGACAGGCAATAACCAGTTTAGTGGAAAAATTTGAGTCTATATATTCATTGTGTGATGCTGCCGTGCCAGTGAGACAACGGGTTGGTCGAATTAACGAAAATATCGCTGTCGTTCAGGCGTCCGTAGCAAACGATCCAAATCAGTCGATTCCTCGGCGTTCTCAAGAACTGGGTATCGCCAAGAACACTTTATGTCGAATTTTGTGTAAAAACTCTTGGTTTACACCCATCCAAGATCAAGCTGACTCAAGAATTGAAGCCGATGGACCATGTGACGCGACGTACGTTCTCCGATTGGGCTCTGGAGAAGATGCGCCAAGATGACGAATTTCATCGCAAAATCATCTTCATTGACGAAGCTCATTTTTTGCTCAATGGGTTCGTCAATAGGGTTTGTTGAAAATCCTCATGTGTTTCATGAGTCACCACTTCATCCACAAAAAATAACTGTTTCGTGCGGTTTGCATGCCGGCGGCGTCATTGGGCCATATAATAACGATCGTCACGTTACTGTGAATGGCGATCGTTATCGCGCCATGATTACCGATTATTTTTGGCCCGCATTGGAAAACATTGGAAAACACAGCACACGTTACAATCGATTTAGTATTGGTGAGCGTGTTATCTCAAGAAATTGACCAGTCAAGTGGCCGCCTCGTTCGTGCTATTTGACGCCTCTAGACTTTTCTTTGGGGCTACGCCAAATCATTGGTCTATGCCAACAAGCCGACGACGTTGGAAGAACTCAGAGCCAACATTGAGCGTGAAATTGGGTCCAACGAATCGACCGCTGCCGACGTGCCCGCGGTTGCCATATGAACGAAGTCGAGTTCCATTCATAAATGTTTTGATTGTAGTTCAAGTCGATCATAAACTTTTGAATATATCTCAAATGGTTCGCGTTTTATTTAAAAAAAGTTGTCAAATCCTTATTGGAAACCCCGATGTCTGAGTCTGATGACGAATAGCTGTCTTCAAATTCATAAATTGATAACGATTGAAAATCGATATCTTTTGATTGGAAATCATAATCTTCAGATTTGAAATCTGCTACTTCATTAGTTATATTACAATTTTTTTGAAATGAACAGCCCTTTTATGAATGTTTACGATAAAGTTGACTTAAGTTTTCCACTTTTCTTTCCACTCATCTTTTACTAAGTTTTGGTAAACTCATCTTGTCCCATAATGTGCGTAATTTACCAGATATTAGTCGTGTTTTGGTTACAAGCAAGCGATTGTCGCAAAGAAAACGGCAATTTAGCGATAACTCATTTTATTAAAAAATATGAATAAGGGTTGGAAACGGTAAAAGATGTCAAAAAAAATTTGTTTAAACTTAGCGAAAATAATTTTTGTCGCTAAGTTCTCGCTACGTCTTCGCTAAGTGCTTCATACAAAACAAGGAAATATATAAAAGCATGCGGTGTAATCAACACACGCTTATTGTAACATATCTTTTTTTATTATTTTTTACTGATTTTGCTAAAGCATTAAATCTTCCAATTATTATCGTTAGACTAGGCATTTTGTTCAATTGGTTTAATTGAGCCTCTATATTTGGAATCATTCGAGACATTGATAAACTGTTTTGGAATGTGGTTAATTCCTTCCACTTACAAACAAAAACCAATTTTTGACATTTATTCACATTTGTTTTGGTTTTCTATTTTATTTAAATAAATTCCAACGCCTTGTCACTGAATACAAATACAACTTTCAAACCTCATCGCTTTTGGTGCTTTTTTGGCGCTTTTTTGACGCTAGTGAAAAAGAAAAAGTACAAACATATTCCTTCATTGTTTTTATGGGTATATTCGACTACAGTATGCCATTTTTGATATTTGCAAAAAATGTTAAAAAGTTATAGCCCTAATGTATATGCTACTTGAATTATTAAAAGTTTAAGGATGAAAAATCATAACTTGACAAACTGGTTGTGACCAAAAAGTGGGACCTTTTGATTAAAAAATCGGAATTGTTTGGTATATCATTAAAAATTACGTACTTACTTATCCGGTCTGGAACAACCCCGGCGGGCCACAGATCATACAAAACGAAGCGAACATATTTCGCCAACCAGTTCGATCTTCTTCCTTATCTCTCTAGGTGGTAATACCAAGTGTACGCACGGATTCGTCAACCTGATCCCTCCACCGCAGTCTTGGTCTTCCTATACTTCGTCCTCTTGCGATTGCGGTTTGGAAAACCTTTCGTGCTGGTTCGTCTTCATCGATTCTACTGATATGGCCTAGCCAGCGCATTCGGATTATTATACCCTCACCCATAGGAAAACCAGTACAGAAATTTCATTCGGGTGGACATACCCTCACCCGAAGTCATCCATGGCAACCGAGTTCTATTGAATATTGGCAAATGTGTCAATATTCAATAGCAGAGTCACATTTCGCTAAATATTATTCAATACCCAACTTAATTACAATCCTAAGTGATTATGGGGAGTTATCGTGACTACAAGCCAATTGTCCGCCCGATATTTATGTGGGTATATTGTGGTATCATACTGTTTTTGGTGTCGAGGAATTAATTTTTGATATTTATTTGTACCTAAAACTCACGCTAGATGGCGATGTCATGCAAGTGGTGGTATTTCTTGTAGATTTTCATATACAAAACGGTCCATTTACTTTTTTTAGGCTGAAATATGTTTTGCAATGAATCCAACATCAAAAATTGATTTTCGGCCTAAAAAAAAAGTAAATACACTCTTTTTCTATGAAGATCTACAAGAAATACCACCATTTGTATGATAGCCCATCTGGGGTGAGTTTTAGGTAAAAATAAATATAAAAATGAATTCCTCGAACCCAAAAACAGTAAGACACCACAACTTTCGAGGATAATAAAACTAAATAAGCCTTTTTTTATCAAATAATGATCTTTCCTTATTCGACAGCGTTCCAAAATCACCAACTTCAAATGCGATTAAAAAAAATTTCGCACTGAACTAAAAAAAAACCGTGAAGGTTTTGTTACGGATAATAACAGCTCACTTTTTCAATTTTGGTTGTTGTTGCACTGTGTTATTATCAGCTATTAATCAATTAATGACTGATTAAACAATTAACCCATTAGTGTACAAGGTCCCTTTAAAGGGACGGTAACATTTTACTCTCTTACTCTCTCATTTTGCAACATCGTCTTGATCTATGTTGATGGAATGGTTGTTGACATTACAACAAACCAGTTTGTGAATCATTCGCGTGCAGTAAACATCAAATTGTGTCATTTTTTTTGCGGAATATGGAAAAAGAAAATAAAAAAAATATAAGGCCACGTGGGGGGTAAGTAAATGTGAAAAAAAAACTAAATATAAGTGAAAATACTTAACGTTTTTGAATGCAAATAGCTTAAATTTGTTATAATAAATAAATTGGAGTTCATGTGAGCAATCAAAATGTTATAACTTATCATCAATAGCGTTTTGTATCTAACGTCCCTTATAAGGGACGCTGTGCATTCAGGACAGTTGACAATATTATTTTATTATAGACTTACAGTTGCTGGTATACTGGAAGAACTCGAAGCTTATGATAAGAATCAAATACGAGTAGACCTTTTGGCAATCCCTCCATTGGAGAAAAATGACACCGATCAAGATTCATATGCAAGTGACGATGAACATGAGGGGAATCTAAATCATCTTGGCAGAAAATTATTGAATGCCGAAGCAGAGCTTCTGGATGAGTACGACGAGTGGAACGAAAGTGATGATGAACCACTCGCCAAGTATCAAAAAACGAGTAGTTCGAGTGTGCCTGGTAGAAGCGCCTTGCGTTGGCGAAAAAATGACCCGATTTACGGAATTAAGACGCAATGCCAAACAATGCCGCCGAGTAGTGAAGCTCAAGCCGCCAAAACCCCAATTGATTTTTTCCACCTCTTTTTTTCAGAAGACATCCTTAGTTTTTGTGCTGAGCAAACCAATCTTTATGCTCTACAAAAGAATGTCGAACTCAGAATGAGTATGGACGAAATAAAAGTTTTTATTGGCGGTATTTTAATGTCAGGGTATGCAAAATATCCTAATAAACGTATGTATTGGTCTGAGAAATCGGATTCGCCAAAACTACTGTCGAACAGCATGCGTCTCCATCGTTTCGAAAAGATCTTGGCCAACTTCCACTTGAACGATAACACTCAAGAACAGGGGACTGACCGCCTCCATAAAATTAGGCCACTGATCACGCATTTAAACCAGGCTTTCATAAAACATGGTGGCATGGATGAGAGTCTCTCTATTGATGAGAGTATGATCCCGTACTACGGCAGACATTACGCAAAGCAGTTCATTCGTGGCAAGCCAATTAGATTTGGTTTTAAAAACTGGGCACTGAATTCGAGCGATGGATACATGCTACAGTTTGATATCTACCAGGGGAAAAACGCAGAGAGCGTCCCACTAGGATACGGAGTAGGAGGTGATAAAGTGGTTGACCTCCTGACAAAAGCAAATGTACCTCACCATAAAGGATTCAAGGTAAGGGATAAAATGTACTACATATGATATTATAATTATAATATATTTTAAAATATAGCTTTTCATTGATAACTATTTCACATCTGTGAAATTACTGCGTCATTTGTCCAGTGTAGGAATTTGTACATCTGGAACAATTCGAGATGGTCGGATAGAGAAGTGTCCTCTTCGTCCCATAGCCGTAATGAAAAAGGAGCAGCGAGGATCCAGCGATTTTCGTTTCACAGACGATGGCAACTTTCTCCTCGTAAGATGGAAAGACAACAATGTGGTCACTATTGGCCAACATCCCTCGTATGGTGTATTTTTGGAATTGGAGTCGACATCCAGAATTTTAACATTGTGAATTTGTTAACTACAAAATTCATTTCATTGAATTGTTTTAAAAAATTTAGGATAACTAACCCCTACTGAGAGGTTATGATCCGGGGTTTTGAAAAGTGTACAAATAGTCGTTGCAAATATTTCCTTGTACTTAAGAGCGAAACAAATGCTAAATATTTTTTTTTTAATTAACTCTAGTCAATTCAATATTGGGTGACCAAAATTCAATAAATGTCACTAAGATCAAAATTCTCATACATTAAAACAAATTGAAAATGTTTATTGATTTTTATTAAAAAAAAACACACTATACGTGTTCGATGAGTCTGCTCCAGCTTATTATTTCCTTATGAAGATTGTGAACATCAAGTATAAACTCAAGTTGGTTGTGACACAGTAGCCAATTTTTATTAGTTTATTCTTAAATGTTAAAATTCCTGAAATGGATTACATTAAATACGGACAACAAAAATGCTGAGATGCTAATACAAACTTTTTTAGTATGGAAATATAGAGCTTTTCAATCTTTATGGGAACAGGAATTGATTACAACTGTTTAGCAAAATGGCAAGAAAATGGATCCAAACATAAAATACCCCGCAAAAAACCTTATTTGACCGCGCGGAAGGGAATTCAATATAAATGACATTTCAATAATATTCTTGTTGTTACAACGATTTGACAAACATGAAAGAATTAGATTTCGTAGTACAATTCACAATAGAAAATGGGACGTGGCGGTTACACCCCCACACAGTATGGCAAGAAGGTTTCGTAGCCTTTACTCCAAATTCTGAGCTACGTCTAAAACCGCAAGCTTAGAAGCAGGCCTTTCCAAAACGCCACACGTCGTCATCACTTTGGCTTTCCTGACTTGGCCATCATCAGCTTTAAAAATTTCAATAATTTTCCCTCTAGGCCAAACATTCCTTGGGTTCGTAGGATCAACAATAACCACTAAATCACCGACGTCTAATGGCTTCACCTTCTCGAACCACTTAGTTCTACATGTCAAAGTTGGCAAATATTCTGCCACCCACCTCTTCCAAAACCTGTCTGCAAACTGTTGCGAAGATATCCAGCATTGTCGCAAAACCACCCTGGAATCATCATATAAAGCCAATGGTTTTAACCCATTTGAGCTTCCCACTAGGAAGTGGTTTGGAGTAAGGGCCTCCATATTATCATGTTCAACAGGAACGTACGTAAGTGGTCGTGAATTTACAATATTTTCGACCTCCATCATCATGCTTCTCAAAATATCATCTTGTGGACACCTTTCCGGCAATATTCTATATAAAACGGATTTAACGGATCTCACCAGTCTCTCCCATGCACCTCCCATATGTGGTGCAGAAGGAGGATTAAAGTTCCATTTCATAGTGGACGTCGTGAAACTTCGAATCAGCTCGTTAGTATCAACTTCTTGCAGGGCTTGGCGTAGTTCGCGCTCAGCGCCTACGAAATTCGTGCCATTATCACTGAAAAACTCTCGTGGTGTGCCTCGTCTAGCAATAAAGTTGCGAATGGCCATAATGCATGAACTGGTAGTGAGGGAGTTTACAATTTCTAAATGAATAGCTCTAATTGTTAGGCACGTAAAAAGTGCACCGTATCTTTTTTCTTTGTGTCTATTGACTGTCACAAACAGTGGACCAAAATAGTCAACTCCAGTGAATGTAAACGGAGCAATAAAGGAAGAAACTCGAGCTCTGGGCAATTTAGCCATCTGAGGGATACATGGTGCAGCTTTTTTAATTTTGCACATTTGACAACATTTCACCACGGACTTAAACACAATTCTAAGTCGGGGAATGTAGTACTTCTGGCGCATTTCGTTAACTGCAGTTTCATGATTGGAGTGATGAAATTTATTGTGATAATGTAATATCAATAGCCTTGTAACATAGCTCTGTTTTGGTAGAATGGAGGGGTTCTTCATCTCATCAGGCACAGTAGCGTAATCAAGTCGTCCGCTTACTCGAAGAACTCCGTCACAATGAAGAAATGGTGATAATTTATAAATTGTGCTGGATTTAGGTACAGATTTCCCTTGCTGCAAAGATTCAATTTCATTCACAAAAAATTCTTTTTGAGCCTCTTTCAGCAATACAAGTTCAGCAGCATACAATTCGTTTTGAGATAGATCATCTTTCATTTGAGTTTTCTTTTGAATAAAATTACAAAATTTTATGACAAACGCAATGGATCTTAACGCTCTAGACCATTTGGAAAATCGTTTGATTATAATAAATGGCTCTGTCCTTTGCATCACCAGATTTGAATGTTTGATTTCAACATCGGTGGATACAGCAACTGATTCATCTGCAGGCCACATACATTCAGAATGCCTCAAAAATTCGGGCCCACTTAGCCAACGACTCGATTCGGCAAAATTGGGACTCGTGGACCATTTGGTCGCTTCGTCAGCAACGTTCAGTTTTCCTGGTATCCATTTCCATTCATTAATATCTGACAAATCCAAGATTTCACTTACTCGCACTGCTACAAATTGATGATATTTCCTATGGTCCGAACGAATCCAACTCAAGACAGTTCTTGAGTCTGACCAAAAAACTTTTTTAATGATCTTAATTTCATGACTGGATATTATAGCTTTAGAAAATCGAGCTCCTATAAGGGCGGCCATTAACTCCAATCGTGGTATTGACGCTAACTTTAATGGGGCAACCCGAGTTTTCGATCCGACTAAGGAAACAACAAAATCGTTACCACAAGATATTCTAAAGTAGGAAACCGTTGCGTATCCGTTCTCGCTAGCATCAACGAAGGTGTGCAGCTCAACAGACGAATTTTTATAATTTGGTAATGATTGAAGATAACACCTTGGAATTTTGAAATCATTAAGCCTTGGTAAAAACGTGATCCATTTCTTCCATCTTTCTGTCTGGGGAGCCAAAATAGGGTCATCCCAACCAACACTGCTTCTCCATATTTCTTGCAATGTAATTTTTAAATGCATTAAAAAATTTCCAACTATTCCAAGTGGATCGTAAACACTCATGAGTATTTTTAATACTTCCCTTTTGGTGGGATTTTTGTTTCCAAGAAAAAGTGGGCTGCACAAAATGGTTGGAGATATTTTAAATGTTATTGTATCATCCCCAGCACTCCAAAATATTCCTAGAACTTTCTCTGTCTCCGAAGTATCAACATTATTCAAGCATTTATCATTTGATAAATCAGCGTTTAAACCCGTTAAAATCACTTGACTGTTTGAGCACCACTTTCTCAGGTTGAATCCAGCCTGGCTATGAATAAAACGAATATCAGTTGCCAATTTGATTGCTTCTTCCGGGGAGTCGGCCGAATAGAGAAAATCATCGACATAATGGTTGTGTAAAATAGCGTTTACAGCATCAGGATATGTAGCCTCATATTTAGCAGCATTTAAATTCTTAACGTACTGTGAAACGCAAGGAGCACAGGAAGCACCAAATATTAAAACGTTCATTACGTAGACTTCAGGATCTTGAGATACGTCACAACCTCGCCATAAAAATCTCTGAGCGTGACGATCTTCCTCTTTTATAAATATTCTATGGAACATTTGTTCTATGTCAGCCGTAACAGCGAATTGTTTTTGTCGAAATTTGAAAAGTATTGCTGGGAGGGATGTAATGAGATCTGGACCTTTCAAAAGCATCGAGTTTAACGATATACCATGAGCTTTGGCAGCAGCATCCCAAACAATTCTAGTTTTATTCGGTTTGTTTATTAAATACTGGAAAAATTGGTAGATACCAACACTTCTTATTATTCAGTTTACAACTTTCAAGTTTTGATATGTAGTTCTTTTCAGAATATTCCGATATAGTTTTTTCAAAGAAATTTAAAAGATCGGCATTATTCCTTAGCATTTTTTCAAGACACACCAATCTTTTCTTTGCCATGTCGTAGCTTGGGGGTAAATTTAGGTCGTCATATCGCCACAACAAAGAGGTTTCATAATGCCCATTGGCTTTTTGTACTGTGTGTTCCTCCAGCAATGACATCGCACGTTCATCTTCTTTACCCATTATATTTTGTGGCCCATTAATACCGACGGTTTCAAGTACATAAAATTGTTTTATCAGATTATTCAAAACAGTATCCGCCTCACTGCACTCACAAATGTGGCACGAATACTGTTCTTTACTCGGCTTACCCAACACATTTCCGCACAAAATCCATCCTAAACGAGTACATACTGCGGTTGGTTCTCCAATACGACCTTCTTTGATTCGGTTTGGAATACACAAGTTAATATTATCCAAGCCAATTAGTACACTTGGTACCGCGTCTACATAATTTTTAATTGGCAAACCTCTTAAATGTTGAAACTGGGAACTCACATTTTTATAATTTATAGTTTGCGATGGCAGAGACAAATTTTTAACAGTACGAACCTTTATATTATGTTTCCTTGTATTTGGCCCCGATAAACTGATGGTAAGGCTCTTGGATGCTTCTTCTTTCCTCTCCATGCTACTTGTCCACTTTAGGCATAAAGGTTCTGATTCTCCGTCCAAATCTAATTCTCGCATTATTTTATCATCCATTAGGCTCACAGACGAACCTTCATCGATAAAAGCAAATGTTTCTAAGAATGCATTGTTTTTTCCATATATTTTAATTGGTATAATTTTAAATAAAATATTAGTTAGTGCTCCACTGTGGTTATTAACATTATGGGTAAGACTATTGTTGTTTTTGTCTTTGTTTGCAATTTCCTCTTCTTTTCTTCCTTCATCATCAGTTTGATTAGAATGTAAAAGAGAGTTATGTTTTATTTGACAGTTCTCCTTTTCGCAAACGATATTGCTTTTGCATATTCCATAATGTTTACGCAAACACAACTTGCAAAGACTGTATCTTCTTACTAAATTCCACCTCTCGTTTCTGTCAGCAGCTAAAAACTTCTCACAAACGGAGACATTCTTACAATGTTTACCACACGCAATGCAGCTTTTATCTCTTTCTTCGGAGTGTGTGTGTATATATTCGCTTTTTTGCCTATTTCGCAAAACCTGATCTGCCGACGTCGACAGTGCACTGCCGCTCTCAAAATTCACGCAGCTAGCTGATATGCCGATGTCATAAATCCAATTTGAAAATTCTGACAGATTCGCTTTCTTATTTTCATTTATTAGTTTTGTTTTATGCGTACCCCAATTTAGTTGCAAACTTGGTGGCATTTTAAGAATCAATTCGTGTAAGAGGGACGAATTATGTAATTCTTCATACAATCCACAGGCCTCAATCATTGATTTTAAACCTTTAACTTCGACAGCAAAGAACGTAATTGTTTCAAGTTTATTTGTGTTGATCGAAGGAAGTAATTTTATCTTGTTCTTTAAGGCAAAAAATATTTTCTCTGGCTGACCAAAAAGGAGCTTTAAAGTTGAAACAGCGGCTGGCACACAGGATGGGTGTATGAGAATGTGTTGGACTGCCTTTAGTGCATCACCCCGTAGGCACTTCTGAAGCCTGAGGAGATTCTCAGCGTCGTTTAATCCGCAGACAGTCGTTGACCAATCGTATGTTGCACTAAAAAGCGGATATTCCTCAGGATTGCCAGAAAAAAGTGGAAGTTCTTTTGGCACTGTCTGTCGTGCATTAAGTTCTTGTTGAGTGAGGTCTCTTCGAGTGCTGTTGACTATAGAATTTCCGGTGAAAGGCGGAGGAATGGAAAACGTTGGATCCGTGTACTGAATTTGCGGATATGGATCAGGCTGTGTGTTAGCTTGCTGTTGAATGAAGTAAGGATTATTATTGCTGAAGTGAAGTGTATTATTTGTCGGGACATTTTGGGTGTATAACATGTTAGTATTTTGCTGTTGAATACTATTATTGTTGTTGGCTAATAAATATGGCATTACATTTGGTTGATTGGCGGTCGTATAAGTTGGTTTTGAGACGTTGTTGGCATAGTAGACACTCTTTTCGGTACCGCAGTGGTTTGGTTATTGCTCACACATGATGTTGTCGGAATCCGATAAGATACATTTGCATCTGGTTGGCCATTTAGCCACTGATGAATAGAATCGGTGGAAGAAGCTGAATCTTCAACATCTTGCTGTGCTTGTTCAAGAATTTGATACTTTTTTCGAATATACCTTCGTTCCAGTTGTGTTTCTTCCTCCAAGCGTTTTAGTTCCAATGATACCCTTTCAGGATTTGTTATTCTAGACGATTTTGATGCACCACTACGGCGACTGCAAATAGAAGTTGGTGAGTCCGGTGATGTATTTTGTGATAAACAATCTGTGCAAGTCCATGGAGCTTCGGAATTCAAAATATTAATGCATTCGAGGTGAAATGGTAAGCGACAGGTGTTACATTTGACAAAGGTTGTGGTTGTAGGTGCTTGGTGGCAGATGTGGCACTTTCCTGAACTAGTGGTACTTACGCGTTGAGGATTTAGTGGTTGACCATTTAGATATACATCATCCATTTTATTGAAATGTTATTTAAAGGTGAGTTGTCTTCACTAATTAAAAAAGAATTTTAATTTATGTTCGATGAGTCTGCTCCAGCTTATTATTTCCTTATGAAGATTGTGAACATCAAGTATAAACTCAAGTTGGTTGTGACACAGTAGCCAATTTTTATTAGTTTATTCTTAAATGTTAAAATTCCTGAAATGGATTACATTAAATACGGACAACAAAAATGCTGAGATGCTAATACAAACTTTTTTAGTATGGAAATATAGAGCTTTTCAATCTTTATGGGAACAGGAATTGATTACAACTGTTTAGCAAAATGGCAAGAAAATGGATCCAAACATAAAATACCCCGCAAAAAACCTTATTTGACCGCGCGGAAGGGAATTCAATATAAATGACATTTCAATAATATTCTTGTTGTTACAACGATTTGACAAACATGAAAGAATTAGATTTCGTAGTACAATTCACAATAGAAAATGGGACGTGGCGGTTACAATACGTTTTCAAAAAAGTAAAAGGTGAACAGAGTATTCTGAACAGAATTTGAAAAATCGATCCGATGATTCCGCCAGCGTGAAAACAGCACCAACCGGTGAATTTTTCTGGATATAATGGCATCTGTAGGGTCTGTTGGGGGTTGGTCTCACTCCATATGCGGCAATTTTGTTATTGAGAAAACCCGTTAAGCCAAAAATGAGTCTTATGGCTGAACACAATTCTGTGACAAAACACCGGTCCAATTTCAAACTGCTCTTGTGGCTTTAATTCCTGCACCAGCTGGATCTTTTGCGAGTGTAGTCCAAGGCCTTTGTGCAGAATATTCGAAGTAGTGGTGGGACCGAGCCCAAATTCCTGCGACCGTCTTCGAATCGATAAACTTGAATCTTCTTCCACACTTTCGTTTCTCTTTCACTTTCTCTTCAGTACGCACATTTCTTCGACGTGATTTTATTATTGCATCATTTAGAGACTATGTGCACCCAGAGAACTAATTGTTTGAAAAGAGGTTGTATCAACCGAAAAATCTGCTGTTGCGACCTAATTGCGGTTGCTACAACCGAATTGAGTTTGTCACGACAGAAATTAGTCCCCACAATCTAAATTCGGTTAAAGCAAACTCGTTTCATAATTGATTCGGTTGTGACAACTGAATCTTCGAACATATTCGTTCTGTCAACTAAATTTTCCAAAGAACTACCGAATTTGGAACTAGTTCGGATGCAACAACCGAAATCATTATTGGGCACCACTTTTGTTGCAACACCCGAATTTGTCATCAATTTGGTTGTAACTATCGAATTTGGTATCAGTGCGGTCGCAGTAAGAGAATTTAGCCTCAAGTAGGTTGCATCGACCGATTTTGCCGTCAATTCGATTGCTGTAACCGAATTTCTAATGAATTCTGTAGGTACAACCGAATTCAATTTCAATTCGGTTACCACAATATAAGTCTATATATTTCAAACTTAACCTTTACACAATTTTAAATAGAAGTATTATAATTGTATAATTGTTATTAACAAAGGTAAGTGAAAATATTGCAATTATAGCTAAAGTTTTAAAACGTCGTTGTGTGCAGAACATGTCCAATTAAATATCAAAAGTTTTGACATTTTTCAAGGTCGGCCGTTTGAGATGTGCTCCCTTCGTCTGTATATAAAACGGTTTCGGACTTCAAAAAGGTCGGCAGTGGCATGTATAACAAATGTGTCCATAAAGATTACCCTATATAAATGCCTGTTTTCTCCTGTATTTTTTTTTTAAGAATTCAGGAAACTAAATCAATAAAAATAATACGGCTGGAACAACCTCCAATGAGGTTGTGTCAACCTAGAATGAGGATGTGTCAACCTTCAATGAGGTTGTGTCAACCTCTAATGAGGTTCTGCCAGCCTCTAATGAGGTTGCGTCAACCTCTAATGAGGTTATGCCAACATTTAATGAGGTTATTTCAACCTCTAATGAGGTTATGTCAACCTCTAATGAGGTTGTGGCAACCTCTAATTTCGGTTACGGCTAATTGGGCTGTCTGAGCCCAAATTTTCTGTGAGTGCGGCATGAAACCTCAGTATTAATATGAAGAACATTAGACAGCGAGAAAATAAAGTTATCTATATAGAATAATCTTAAGAATAGCACATTTATTTTACATGTCACTACCGAAATTTTTTGAAGTCCCGGCCATCATGGGTCACCGCACCAATTGTAAATGTTGATTTAGGTCCTAAATCGTTTCCTACACAGATTATTGCAACATTATTGCAGACCGAACTTGGAAAGCATCAAAACTCTTGATATCGGCTTGGACATTATCTGCAAAATAAGACGATTTAACACAAAAACCACAATTACAATACAATATTTGCAACACCAACATGGAATTATGTTGAGGTAACCGAATTGAAAATGAAATTCGGTTGTACCTACAGAATTCATGAGAAATTCAGTTACAGCAACCGAATTGACGCGAATTCGGTCGTTGCAACAGGCTTAAGCATTAATTCGGTTACTGGGACCGAATTGATACCAAATTCGATAGTTCCAACTGAATTGATACCAAAATCGGTTGCTCCAACCGAATTGATACCAAAATTTCCAGTTCCAACCGAATTGATACCAAATTCCATAGTAACAACCGAATTGATGCCAAATTCGGTTACTTCATCCGAATTTGGTACCATTTAGGGATGTTGCATCCGAATTAATTTCAAATTCGGTTGTTTCAATCGAAATTTTGGAAAATTTAGTTGACTGAACGAATATAATTGAAAATTCAGTTGTCACAACCGAATCACTCATGAAACGAGGTTGATTCAACCGAATATCGCTTGTGGGGACTAAGTTCGGTTGTAACAACCTGAATTCGGTTGTGGCAACCTCAATTCAGTGGTAACAGCCGAATTTACGGTTAATGCAACCTCTTTTTACACAACAAGTTCTTTGGGTGTGTGTACGTTAGTTATTGTTATCTTGGGCCAGTAAATAAGAAAAATATATCTCAGGCAACAATTGACAAACGTTCGGACTTTCTTCATTGTCCGCTTCGTCAAGCTACAAGTAGTATATCCATAAAAGTGTACAGACTTCACACTGCAATTGAATATTCGAATATTAAATATTCCGATATTCTCTTATTGCACCAGATTTTGTGCGGGTTTAGGAATGCTACACGGCCTAGATTTATCCGCCCACCACCCTGGGTTATCTTGCATCCTAAATTGTTTATTGAACCCACGTCTTCAATTAAAGACCCATCTACTGTTAGTGGAGTATGTTCGTTATTAGTTTTGACGTGACAACGTCTTAAATTAGGTTGCGGCTGGGAGTCACTTATGAAAAAGTGTAACGCCCGGTAACGTTACGATGAGTCACCGAACACAAGTAAACGCAATGTGTTTACTTGTGTGCCAGAAACGATTTGCTTTGCTGGCTTCTAGTGGCTGTTGGTCGGTGGTGTGAGTGTTTTTGTTTTTTGGCACATCATATATATGACGACTGAGCAAGTATGTATGTGCGTATATATGTGCGTGTGTATGAATATTGATTTAGATCAGTCTGCATTGGATAAGGTATTATTTTTTGTTTTTTTTTGTTTTTTGTTTTTTGGCTTTATGATATGTGTAGTGTATGTTTGTGTGTAGAAATTTTCATATGAATTAGGTAGCCAAAACGAAACAGAGAGCTGCGGTCGGCTTTAAAAACGATATGCGAATATGATGAATTGAAATACTTTTTGGTTAGTAAATTATTTTCTTTTGTTTTTAATAAAAGAAATGTTTATTTTTTATAATAAAAGAAATGTTTATATTTTATAATAAAGGATATGTTTATTGTTTATAATGTCACATTTGATAATGTGTTCATAGAAATCGCACAGGTACCTAGATGGTGTTGAAATTACTTCTATTTTCCTAAACCATAAGTTTCAATAAATGTTAAAACATCGCCCGTGAGTTCTAACACTCATTGGGCAAGTGAGTTCATTGCACTCCTATTGTGCAATTTAATTATATTCATATCAATAAATATTCTACCGAGAAAAAGACGTTGTCACGTAAAATCTTCGCCCGTAAAACCGACTTTACAGGCAACAATTTTTTTTTATTAGCATTTTATTTCAAATTCAATTGAAAAGTATTGGATTTATTTATTTTCTTTAATGACTCCCTATTCAAGTGATGCATACAGGGTGATTCAGTAAGTTCCGGACAAATTTGTACAGCGTTTTTGCTTGGCTCATTTTAATGAAGGAAAGTCCACTAGGACCATATCCGAAAATGCAAGGGTGCGAAATGGCAGCGGGTTCCAAATTTTCGGATTGGCGGTCGGAGGGTAGTACGGTAAAGTTGCTAACTTCTGAGCCAGTGGTCGGATTATCTTTAGGAACTTAAGGAATACGCTGGAGAAATTTGTCCGGAACTTCCTGAATCACCCTGTATAACTAACATACATAGTTAATTTATGAGACATTAATAAAAATTAAACAATTTTAAATTAAAAACTAAAAATATATATTTTTTTCCGATTGTTTATAAACTAGATATTAGTGATTATTATAAGAAATTGTAATATTTGTCCAATCAGACCTTAATTTTCAAATAATTAGGCGCGATGTCCATTCTCTTGGATATATTTTATTTTATTTGTCAATATTTCATCTTTCGTTTTCGTGTAATGACACCACCAAGAATTGAAAAAACTTGAGTAGATTACAAAATGCAAAACCATCCTCCGTCATAGGTTTGCTAACTGATATATTCGCCTAAAGTTTGAAACGTTTGAATCCATATTCATGTGATTCGCAGTGCGTGTGTATGGTAAATATTTTAATAACATTTTCTTGGAATCATAATTTAAGTATAAGGTTACGTGAATTCCTTGTTTTTTTTAAGAAAAAAATTCAATGACACAAGATTTAAAGTTCAATCTGATTGTAGTGGAACACATGTCCTTAGCCAAACTATCGATGTTTCTTATTTTGCCCAAAACCATTACTTTTGAACAATAATGTGTGCCGTATTTTACAACCGTGACATTTTAATATATACCAATTCCAAATACCCAGGAATTCTCTGGTCGTTTTTTTTTGGGACCGACCATCAAACTCATAAAAACGATGCCAATAACAATGGAATTGTGTAGTTTTTTGTTTTGGACCATTTAGTTTTCAGTATTTATTTTCTTTTATTTTCTATTTATCGAGTGAACGAGCTAACAACACACATATCCATCGGCCGACATAAATGCTTGTTGACCCTCCCTCCAGTCTCGCTTCAGCATAATCCAGGAAGCGAACAAAGCCAATAAGAAATATGTATATATGCACAAGTATTGACTGTATATGTTCCAGTATACATATGTACACGTATGTATTATGTATTATGTGTTTTGGGGTGAATACCACCCAACCAGGAATTACAAAGAGGATTTGCTGAAAAACAAAATCTAACAAGGAAATCAATAACAAAAAATGTGAAATGACTGAGTATAACGTCTGCAAGCGAACTGTAGTTGATGATCATTATTATTCCAACGCAAATCGACAATACCAGGTTTGAATTACAACATATTACTTTTAGATCTTAAATGGAATGACAAACGAACTCAAATCCTGCTCTCTAAAGGAAAGGTATTCCTTCTATTACGTATAGGAATGGCGTGTGATTTGCAACCAGCTTATACTTTTTCAGTTAAGTATAAAATGGAAAACTAATCGCCGAAGACTGTGATATCTAAGTGGCACGCGAGAATATTTACTGTTTAAAACGGATAGATTTTGGTGGTTTTAAAACATGCATTTACATTTTTAAAAACATTTTACTTTATTGGCTGATCTATATTTCACATCATATGAACATTAAAGATTCTTAAATCGGCGTTTTCACTGTCTTCTTGCTTAACTCCACCGTTTGGATTCAGAGTTAGGCCTAGATCTAGATCATGACTAACAACAGTGGAACATATTCTTTCTAATCGAATGCAGTAAATTTTCTCAAAAATAAAACAATTTAGCTTCAGTCGGTTGTTCAATAATTTGAGAATGACAAATTATGTATTTCACACGATAAGTTTCACATTAGGCTTAAAACTAATTGTATATGTCAACAATTATAAAGGGTTTTTCAATAAGAGCGCTACAAAAGCTTTTTTAAATAAAACGAAACCGGTTTCAGATACCAATGAAATTCTTTATTCCTGCGAAAGTACTTTCGATGCCATTATGTATGGAACTCGATTTCTTTTGCATGGCCACCACGAGCACGCTTGCAGAAGTCCATACGCTGAACCCAATTGTGAACGGTTTTCAAGCATAAATCGGCCGATACTGCTGCAATTTCACGTTCGATATTCGTACGAAGTTCATCAATCGTCGCTGGCTTGTTGGCATAGACCATAGACTGGACGTAGCCCCACAGGAAATAATCTAACGGCGTCAAATCGTACGACCGAGGCGGCAAATAGACTGGGCCATTTCGTGAGATAACACGCTCACCAAACTTGGTTTCCAATAAATTGATTGTGGCATTCGCTGTGGGGCTTGTGGCGCCGTCCTGTTGGAACCACATGTCCTCCAAGTCCGATTATCCAATTGGGGCCAAAAATATTCGGTTATCATTGAACGGTAGTGATTCGCATTCACAGTAATGTGCCGGTCTTGATCATCACGGAAGAAGTCGGCCCAATGACGCCGCCGACCCTTAAACCGCACCAAACCGTAATTTTTCCGTGATGCAATGATGACTCATGGATTACATGTGGATTGCTGTCTGACCAATAACGCATATTTTGCTTATTGACGAAGCGATTCAGCCAGAAATGAGCCTCATAGCTGAAGAAGATTTTCCGATAAAAATCCGAATCATTTTCAAGTTGTTGCTCAGCCGAATTCACGAACATACGACGCTTATGGTGGTCAAGCGGCTTCAGTTCTTGCCTCAATTTGATCTTGTAAGGATGTAGGCCAAGATCTTTTCGCAAAATTCGCCACAACGACGTCACAGAGATGCCCAACGCTTGAGACGTGTGAGAGACACATTTGGGCTTTCTTGAACTGAAGCCTCAGCGGCAGCAATATTCGCGACACTACGGGCACTTCTTTGTCTCAGTGGCACGGGAACATTTTGTACTGTGCCTGTGGATTAAAATTTTTCCACTAGACGCTCAACTGTTGATCTGGTAGGACGACTATGACGACCATAAATTGGACGTAGCGCTGTTAAAGTTGAGGCCACTGACTCCAAATTTCGGTAGTAAATGTTAATAATTTCGACTCGTTGTTGGCTCGTATATCTTTCCATGATGAAATGGCAAACCTTACTGAAGAGAAATGTCAAAAGAGCGGGGAAAAATATGGCGTCGTTTGCTGTCCCTACCGATTTACTTTTGTAGCGTCTCTGTTGGAAAACCCCGTTAAATGACAAGGGGTTTGGGTTAAGGCTGTAAATAATTTGATCAATGGCAATGCGCAACACTTTTTTTTTTAAGGCATCCATTTGAACACATCATAACCCTACCGAAAAACATTCTACTATGAATACCCTCACGATCAATCACATCCCCCTACTTCTGTGGTCCACCCAACCCCTAAGTCTATACAACATCCATCACACACACCGATCATTTCAAGCAATTAGTCTCACTCACAAACAATCATGCTCACACAATCTAATAAATAACACACGAGTGCTACTTTATAATTCTCATGCATATTAATGCAACCAGTGTACATTAGGGTGTCCGATCAATAAACATTTTTTTTGCTCAACCTTTATTTGAAAGCTTATAGGGTAAATTATTTTTGAGAATTTTTTTTCAGATTTTTCGGAAGTAGTTTAGAGGTAGCGCAAGTCAAATTTCCCCCAAAAATCGGGTATTTCGGCCGTTTTTCGAATTTTACAAACTCGGTCAATAACCACGATTTTCATAGTTTGTAAGTCAACAGTTTTGAAGCTAAGGGTCCAAGCTTTTGCCAGTTTTGGCCAATGATTTGGCAATGAGTTTCCTCAATAAGGTATCACGTATTAAATTTTTTCGTAAATTTTGGGTAAATTTGGTAAATTTAAAATTCCTAAAACTAATGATTCACTTTACAAGCCGTACTAATTCCAAGCAATTTTGTAAAAAAAAATTGAATTTGCGGTTACTGTTCCAGAGTTATACCATTTTAAACATTTTGAAAACATATAATATTATAATCCGTTTGCTATTTTGCATCGGACTTGCTTTAAGTTTCTATGAAAATTTGAAATACTAAAGATGAACTTTAAAAGATGAATAAATTCCAAGCAATTTTGTAAAAAAAAAGTTTTCAATTTGCCGTTATTGTTCCAGAGTTATGCGACTCTAAAACTCTTTACCCATTGTATGAACCTAATAATATTATAAGCTGTTTGTCTTTTTTCGTCGGATTTGCTTTAAACATTGTATTATTGAAAAAATCTGCATGCGCTAAGCAACGACAAAGAATTACACACAGCAAAAAATGGCCCCGGCTACATATTGCTGGAACCATATATGTGATTGCTTGCAAACATTAGTTTTTTTTAAATTTTCATAGAAATTTAAATCAAATCCGATGCAAAAATGGCAAACAGTTTATATTATTTTTAGGTTCGTACAATGGGTAAAAAGCTTTAAAATGGTATAACTCTGGAACATGATCAGGAAATTAAAATATGTTTCCTACCAGGGACATAAGAGTTATAACCAATATTTGAAAAAATCCTGAAATAATAATTAATCGAGAATTTTTAAAACCTGCTCTCTGAATAATAGTTACAAATAACCAATGTTTTTTTGGTCTTTGATAACCATTATATTTTTTTTTTTTTTGTTTTGGGCTTCCATAACCATAACAAAAGATTTTTATTTTTTTTGGTCTTCTATAACCATTACAAAAGATTTTTATTTTTTTTGGTCTTCTATAACCATTACAAAAAATTTTTGTTTTTTTGGTCTTCCATGTCCATTATGAAAGATTTTTCTACATAAAATTTAGTAAAAATTAGAAGAAACTATTAATTAAACTATTGGTAAAATAAGGATAACAAAAGTAGTTTAGTTAACCCAAATCAATAAAAAAAAGTTCGTCCTTGTGCAAATATAGATAAGTTAGAGTGCAAAATTTTATAAAAATATCTAAAGATAAACTATTGGTAAAATAAGGATAACAAAAGTAGTTTAGTTAACCCAAATCAATAAAAAAAAGTTCGTCCTTGTGCAAATATAGGTAAGTTAGTGTGCAAAATTTTATAAAAATATCTAAAGATTTGCGAACTGAAACGTGGTTATAGAAGACAGAAAAAATAATAATCTTTCATATTGGTTATCAAAGACCAAAAAAAAAAAAAATCTTTTATAATGGTTACAGAAGACCAATAAGAATAAAAATCTTTCATAATGGTTACCAAAGACCAAAAAAAATAAATATCTTTTGTAATGGTTACGGAAGACCAAAAAAACCAATAATCTTTCATAATCGTTATCAAAGACCAAAAAAAATAAAAATCTTTCATAATGATTATGGCAGCACTACAATTTTCTGGGTAATTTATAATTATTATTACAGGCCCAATTTTTTTTCAGCTATTTTTTCCATAACCTTTTGCATATTTAAAAAATAATAAGAGTTAAATCGGGTCCCTGTTTCCTACACAATTGCTTGGAATTTATCCGCCTTTTGGAATGAATCATTAGTTTTTTTAAATATGCATAGAAATTATAAAAGTTATAAAGCGTTACTAACAAAATTTATCCAAAATTTACGAAAAAATTTAATACATTGCCAAAATTCATTGCCAAAACTGGTGGTTTATGCATATACAATAAAAGTTTGAACGTTTTGCCTTAAAAATGTTGACTTAGAAACTAAGAAAATCGTGGTTATTGACCGAGTTTTAAGTAAAATTCAAAAAATCGTCCGCAATACCCGATTTTTGGGAAAAAATTCGACTTGTGCGACCTCTTCCGATAAATCTGAGAAAAATCTCAAAAATACTTTACCCTATAAGCTTTCTAAGCAAGATTGAGTAACCATGAAAATCGAAAAGAAATCAATGTGTTGTACTACAAGCCTTATTGCAATAAGGCGTTCAAACTAACAAAGAGTATATTTTTAAAGTCTAAAGCTGTGGTTGTCGGTGGTGCAGTGGTTAGTGTGTGCATGAGAACGTGGCTTTGATCCCTGCTCTGACTACGTTACAATTCTTTGGACGATGGTCACCTTGTTTAATGATGGCGACAGTATCGAGTACTTAGGCATGAAAAAGCTGCTCAGAATGCCGTTCGGAGACGGTTTAAAATGTTAGGTCCCAATCAGTGACTGTAAATCTTGAGAGAGCGTAAAACAATGATCCTTTCATGAGATGGAATGGGAAGCCATTTATGTATATTTTGAATCCTGCCTTTTTCAAGCTTCGGCAAACTATTCCACCTATGCGGTGCAGGTTGATTATTCCAACATAGAAGCTCCGACTGACGGATTCGTTTGACTATTCTACCGGAACGACTGAGGCTTATTATTTCAACGTAAGGGCCCAGCAGATCATTCCACTGTATGGGATTCCCCTTAAAATTCCACCATAGCGGCTTAGGCTATCTGTTCCACCACTGAAAGTTTCACGGTACCTGATTCGTCAAACTTGTCTACCGTAGCGTCTTAGGCTAAACATTCCACAGTAGTGAATTCGTTTGACTATTCCACCATACTGGCTCCGGCTGACTATTCCACCATAGAGGCTTAGATAGTCAATTCTAACATAGCAGCCTAGAAGACTACTCCACCACAGCGGATTCGTATGGCTATTCCACTACAGCAGATTCGTCTCGCTCTTCCACCATAGCGGCTCCGGCTGCCTATTCCATCGTAGCGGCTTATACTAACAATTCTAAAATAGCGACTTTGTTCACTACTCCACCATATCGGATTCGTTTCACTACTACACCATGGCGGATTCGTCTCACTCTTCCACCGTAGTGGCTGACTACTCCACCATAGCGCTTTACACTGACAGTACTAACATAGTGTTTTAAGGTGAGTACACCACCACAGCGGAGTCGACCCACTCCGGCCCACTATTCAACCGTAGTATGTACAACTGATTATTCCAACGCATCGGAAGTCGGTTGATTATTCCACTATATCAGCATTGACCGACTATTCTGTTATATTTACCATTTCTTCGACAACCGGTTTTAATTATTCTTACTTATCCTGAAATGTGATCAGCGAACCTGAACCAGAACTATTCATACCGAGTTAGAATACTGCATACCGAATCCCATCCGCCCTGACTGGATGTCTAAAGAACCAGCTTACCCGATCCTTACCTGCCTTAGGGAATCCGAATGATCGCACGTGCAACTCATTAAGCTTCCGATTAACTTAAAACGACCAGTCTGCGAAATATCCATCTAATATTATAAACCAGGACGAATGTTCTCAGCCTAAGACAAGTGCTCCCATAGACGAGTGGTCTCAGTCTAAGGCCGGTGTTCCCAGACGAGTGTCGTCAAAACCAGACCAGCTGTATCAAGCCAATACTTGTGTTCTCAACGAGTGCATCTGTTGTTGTCTTTTTTTTTGGTTTTTCTTTTGTTTTCTTTATTTGCAATCTATTTACATATAAACATTAAGCAAATTTTATATCCATTTCATATAAATGACAGAGCTGTTAAGTTCTATGAAACTTGACAGTAATACAATATGTTGCATTTATAGTATAATATTTACATTAATATTAATTATAAAAATGGGAGGTCAAGAACGTGAGGTCTTTTTAGTCTCCTTACTTCCTCGCTATCATTGAGCAAATTTATAGCCAAGATATTTGTATGATTACTAAGTCTATTTAGGTAGTTAGTACTAAATCTGACAATTTCGCTTTTAACTTTAGGGACACCAAGATCGTTGTGTATGTTATTGTTGTTGACAAACCATGGAGCATTGCTGATTAATCTAAGGGTCTTTGACTGATATCTCTGAAGAATCTCAATATTAGAAGTACTGGCTGTTCCCCATAACTGGATACCATATGTCCACACTGGTTTTAGAACAGTTTTGTATATTAGAATTTTATTCTCCAAGCTAAGCTGAGATTTGTGACCCAGAAGCCAAAACATTTTCCTCGTTTTTATATTTAGTTGTTTTCTTTTGTGTTCTATGTGTTTTCTCCAATTCAGACGTCTGTCGATGTGAAGTCCAAGATATTTTACACAGTTGGATGTTGGAATGTTAACTCCATTTAAGATCACCGGCGGGCAGTCTTCCTTTCTTAAGGTATAAGTGACATGTACTGATTTTTCGGCATTAATTTCTATATTCCATTTCTTAATCCATAATTCCGTAAGCTCAAGTTGTCGTTGGATTATATTAGAGGCCTCAGCAGGAGATGTATTAGTGGCTAATATTGCCGTGTCATCCGCATAAGTCGCTACTACAACATCATTATTCGTGGGCATGTCAGATGTAAATATAGTATATAAAAGTGGTCCTAACGCACTTCCTTGCGGGACACCAGATTTTATATTTCCTATTTCGGAGTCTTCGTCATTTATAGAAACGTAAAATGTCCTTTCGTTTAAGTAAGACTTAATTAGAAGACTTAATCTGTCAAAGGCTTGTTTGACATCGAGAAAGACCGAAGAGCAGTATTCTTTCCTTTCCAGACAATTTCTAATTACATTCACCACTCTATGGCATTGTTCTGGCGTTCCATGACAATTTCGAAATCCGAATTGATGATCAGGTACTATATTTAAAGTTTCCAATAGAGGGGATAACCTTTTCTGTAAAAGTCTTTCAAATATCTTAGAAAACACTGGCAACAGACTTATAGGCCTACATGAACTTACGGCGTTTTCAGGTTTATTCGGTTTTAAAACCATTATTATTTTTGCACATTTCCATAAGGTAGGGAAATGAGAGAGCCTTAACACTGAGTTAAATATTATTGTTAAAAATATAAGGGCTTTTTTGGGTAAAGACTTAATCACTTTTCCATTAATTAAATCCAAACCAGGTGATTTTTTAGTATTTAGTTTTTTTTTACTTTATTCTCAATTTCTTTGACTCGAAAAGGTTTAATCGGCAAGCTCATTTGGCATGACACATCCAGAAAAGCTTTAATTTCTTTTACATTTTGCATAGGGGAAAAGGAAAATGGGGTAAATATGTCTTCAAGATGAGCTTTAAATACAGACGCTTTATCCTTGTCAGTTCTGCACCACACACCGTTGGAATTCTTAATTGTTACATGTCTTTGTTGAGGCCGTTTTAGATATTTCGTAGCTTTAAAGAGTTTATAATCGTTGTTGTTTGTAGGACTTAAGTTACTTAAGAAATTCCCTGTGAGTGTATTCTTGAATTCTTTCAATATTTTCTTTAAATTGTTAGTTGCTCTGTTGAAATTTGTTTTATCAACTGGTCTCCTTGTCGTCTGATATATTTTTCGTAGACGTCTTTTATTTCTAATTAGTATTCTTATTTCAACCGATGTTTGAAAACTTGAAAAATTTGTATATTCCTCTTGCGGAGTTGACCGAAATGCTGCTTCGTGGATAACTTTCGTTAAGTTTTCCACAGTGAAATCTAAATCATATTCATTTTTGATTTGTAAATTTAATTCTAAATTTTCTTCAATATAGCTGCGAAATATATCATGATCTGTCTTGTTATTATTAAATACTTAGGATTTGGAGTTTTTTTTGCAGTGGGTAGTTGTCTTTTCTGAGAATTTAATTATTTTTTAAAAGGTGATGTTTAGCTTACATAGAACTTACGATAGGGTTACCTGTCAAACGAGCTACCATACTGCGCTTACATTTTGACATCTATGGTCAGTATACTCATGCTCATGAATATACTCACGCATGAATATACTCACGCCTGAACAACGCAACCAAATTATCATAATTTACCTTGAAAATCAGTCGTCGATTCCCGCAACTTATAGACGACTTCGTGATTTTTATGGCGCACATAATCGTTCATCTGAGCACGCAATCCTTCGAACTGTGGATAATTTTCATATCACATATATTCTAAATGATGCAACAATACCAACAAGTGGAAGGAATGTGCGTACTGATGCGAATATCGCCGCTGTAAACGAAAGTGTGGAAGAAGATCCAAATTTATCGATTCATCATCGGTCATAGGAATTGGGGCTCAGTCCGTCCACTACGTGGAAAATGTTGCGCAAGGATCTTAGCCTACACCCGTATAAGATCGGGCTGGTGCAGGAATTAGAGGCACGAGATCATCATATGAGTCGTTCTTTGGCCGATTACGCACTAGTGCAGTTGGATACTTACTTACTTACTTATCCGGTCTCGGACAACCCCGGGGGGTCAGGGACCTTACAAAACGAAGATAACATATTTCGCCAACCAGTTCGATCGTTTGCTTTATTTCTTCAGTTGGCAATACCAAGTGTACGCAGGGATTCGTCAACCTGATCCCTCCATCGGAGTCTTGGTCTTCCTATTTTTCGTCTTCCTTCGAGTTCGGTTTCGAAAACCCTTCGTGCTGGTTCGTCTTCATCCATTCCACTGACATGGCCTAGCCAGCGCAATCGCGTTATTTTGATCCGCTTAACTATGTCTATATCATCAGCATACGCGAGCAGTACGTGCCTTTTGCTGCTGATGGTTTTATTCATGTTGACTGCAGCTTTTCTCTTAATGATCTCCATTAAGACGTTAAAGAGATCGCACGATAGGGTGCCATCTTGTCTGAGACCTCTCTTAATTTTCGAAAGGTTCGGTAAGATCATTACCTACTTTCACTGCGGATTTGGTGTTTCGTCAAAGTTCGTCAGGAATTCCAAGCTCAGACATTGCTTCATAGAGTTTCTCCCGTATCGGACTATCGAAAGCCACTTTATAATCGATAAATAGATGATAGGTGTCGAATTGTTTTTCGTGTCTCTCCTCCAGGATTTGGCGTAGCGTGAAAATCTGGTTAGTTGTCGATTTTCCAGGACTAAAGCCGCGCGGGTATGGTCCAATCATATCAGCGATAATTGGCAGTTGGAAACTTACCCAATGTTTTATCGCAAAATTGTGTTCGGCGATGAGGCTCCTTTTTGGTTTATCGGGTTAGATAGTATAACAAATTGCCGCTTATAGAGTGACATCAATTCACAACAGACCCTACAGACTCCATTACATCTAGAAATATTCACCGCTTGGTGCAGTTTACACGCTGATGGTATCATCGGACCCTATTTCTTCGAAAATTAAGCCGGAGTTCACATTGCGGTCAATGGAGATCGCTACCGCACCATGATCAAGGAATTTTTTCTGAAATAATGGATGACATTTGTCTCGCCGGTACCCTTTTGGCTCACCTCTTCGTCTATGTTGGCCGGGAACTGGTACGTCCGACGTGCACTGGATGTAGTTGGTCGGGAATGGCTTCTTCCGACGTTCCGCAGGGGCCACAAATAGACAAAAAAAATAACGCACTTTGGTGTATTTAGTAGTAGTGGGCTCGTCCCACGTACTATACTTTATTTTTACTTTATTTTAATTTTTTTTCCTCAACACTTTTAAATTCTTAGGTCTGATGTGCCTGTTGCCGCTTTCTACGATTTTTTGATGTATACAAAAAGTAAACATCACGGGCCACACATCAAATTCGTGACGCCGTTGAGTAAATGCTTGACAATCACAAGCAACAAGTTCCTTAACGCCGCTGAGTGACATCAACCGCTGATACAATCAGACAGGTAGTGATGGTTGGGCGACAGGCACATCATCAGCGACAGGCGTAAACATCCTGCCCACCTTGCGACATATCGTCTATCCGATGTATCGCAACGATTAATCGTACAGATTTGTCTGTGCCTTTTTTTTTCTTTGTTTTTAGTTCAAAAAAAATTCAATGTAATTCAATAACAATTATTAATCAATAAGAAAGAAAGGAAAATTATGAAATTTAACAAAACAAATTCAATATACGTGAAAGAAAGGCAAAAAAATTAACAATTTAAATAGATATGTAAGTGATGCCGACTGCTTCCCCTCCTGGCTGAGACACGGTTAGGTTAACTTCAGACGTTCACCTGATAGTGGTCGTTCTCCCCTTCACCAAAGTATGCCGGGCCAAAGACTGTGGGCTGTATAAAGATTTGGCCGGACTTCACTACAGCTGGCCCCTTAAAAACTTTATGGGCTACATCAGCTCCGAGCACCATAAACACGCAATACTGCCTCCACCACCACTGGTCTGCGTGGTGAACACCTTGGAGCAACGGATGCGTGGCTGTCCAATCCCGGTCAATTTGTTTAATTGGTGTGATGGCCAATTCGGTGTCCAGCACGGCACATCGTACTTCGATGGGTGGACGGTCATATTTTCGGTGCTGCAGTTTGACTGTAGTATACCCATGTTTTACTTGGCAATGGTAGCGAGACACGGAGTCCTGAGTGATGCAGGAAACAGCACGGTTGGGGTCAATGAGGACTCGGATTTCCTTCTTCGCTCCCGTCACATCCATATGCACGCGTACAGTCGCAGTCATGGGGAACCAGGTCCTGCCTTCGGCCATCGGGTGCAAGAGGCTGTGGTGCTCGCGCTGGCACAAAACGCAACGGTCCTTGCTCTTGCAACGTTCGCGTAGATGCGATTGTGCAAGGCAATTGCGGCACAACTTGAGGGCCACCACCTTTCGCCGTTTCTCCACAATGGGTAATACCAGAAATTTTGTGCACTCACGCACAGAGTGCAGGCGCTCGCAGATAGGACATGGGTACCTTTCGTTGAATAGCTTATTCGACATTGTTTTTTTTCCTGGAAATATAAACACATTAGTATGGCGTATGGTGAAGGGTTTACGGGAGAGGGACAGGATTAGCAATCATTTAAGAATCACGCGGCAAAAGGACCATCTTATGGATAGGCCTTTTAATAGTGCCGTTCTGCGTTCGCAATTCAGCGACACGGACACGGTTATCAGAACCGCGAAATACTTTTGTAACACGACCTAGACGCCATTCAGTGGGACACAATGGTTCTTGTCGGATTACAACCAAATCATTCTCCTGGAGATTCTCTTGAGCAACCTTCCATTTAGTACGTTTTTGAAGCTCTCTGAGATACTCTTCTTTCCACCTGAGACACAACTCTTGCTGCATGGCTTTCACCTTTTGCCAACGCTGAATAACACTTTCAGCGGGAACCTTTCCCATCGGTTCGGCGGGGGTTAAAAGGGCAGAGCCTATCAAAAAATGCCCGGGAGTAAGTGCTGAAAAATCATCAGTTTCATTGGACAGCGGACTAAGTGGGCGAGAGTTGAGACACGCTTCTATCGATGCTAACATGGTGGAAAATTCCTCAAAAGTGTATTTGACTTGACCACTGATCTTCTTAAGGTGGGTCTTAAAACTTTTCACCCCAGCCTCCCACAAGCCTCCCATATGAGGCGCGGAGGGGGGAATAAAGTGCCAGGAAAGCTCTTGATGGCCATATTTTAAGACAGCTTCGTCTCGTAGCTCTTTGATATGAGCAACAAAATCAGCGCTAATTTGCCGAGCTGCACCAACAAAGTTTTTCCCGTTGTCGGAGTAAATTCGGCTAGGGCAGCCACGGCGGGAGATGAAGCGCGTCAAGGCGGCTAAAAACGCAGGGGTAGAGAGGTCACTTACGGCTTCCAAATGAATCGCCTTTGTCGAAAAACAGACAAAGAGGCATACATACCCTTTCGTAATACGACAGTATCTACCGGTAAAACTCTTGACCTCAAAGGGGCCGGCGAAATCGACACCTGTCATATTAAAGGGGCGACTAAGGGTGGTTCTCTCTTCAGGCAGATCTGCCATAATTTGTCCCTGGTACTTCTTTCTATAAATGATACATTCTTTACAGTTATTAAGAGCAACTTTTACTAGATTTTTCGCTTTCAAAATCCAACATTCTAAACGGATGGTATTTAGTACGAGACGTGAGCCCCCGTGCAACGTAATTTTGTGGATGAACTCGACATAGAGTCGAGCGAGCCGACTACCATAAGCTAGGATAAGAGGATGTCTTTCATTATAGGACAAACTCTTAGTAGACCCAAGTCTACCGTTCGCTCTGATAAGTTGAGATTTGTCCAGAAAAGGTGTGAGTGTTAGCAACGGGCTATTGGCTGGAAGATTTTTCTTTTGCGTGAGACACGCGTGTTCTGCGGGAAAGTGACGCTGTTGGGATAAGAGAAATAGTCGATTCTTAACAAATGACAACTCTGCAGATGATACACGAATCCCTTCGTCAGCGTTTTCCCTTGCCGTTTTTAGCTTAGTTCGCTTATAGAATCGAAATACATATGCGATGACGTGAAGAGCCCTAGGTAGCGATGAGAAACGATTTAAAATGTCATCATCATCTGGAGAAGATCTAGCAACAAATACCTGAACCCCTTTAGATTCTTCCGACGTCACAAAATCCCGACACGATTTAGGCCACAAATGTTTCTCTTGTGAGAGCCATTTTGGTCCGTGCCACCATAAACTATTGTCTTTAAGTTCAGAAGCGATCATCCCCCGGGTTGCTAGATCGGCAGGATTATCTTGTGACACTACATGAGCCCAATTCCCATTGCCAATTTTTTCCAATATCAGAGCGACTCTATTAGCCACAAACGTTTTCCAACTGCATGGTGGCTTTTTGAGCCACGCCAACACAATTGTCGAATCCGTCCATAAATACAGTGATGACGTAGCTGGCACTAATTTTGGTATTAGGCTGCCCACCATTTTGGCCAAAAGCACTGCTCCACATAATTCTAGTCTTGGGAGCGACGGTTTTCTTATAGGAGCAACTTTTGTCTTTGATGTTAAGAGATTTGTGCATATTTTATCCCCCATCTGAATTCTTGAATACAAGGCTACTGCATAAGCCGCCTCTGATGAATCACAAAATGCGTGATACTCTATTAAACATTCTGGTGAATAATTTACCCATCTCGGTATTCTGACTAAATCTATTTCCTGATAATGAGATACAAAATTCTTCCATTTCTGCAGAGCTACGGGTTTTATATCATCGTCCCATCCTGCTTTGTCTAGCCACATGTCCTGCATGATAATTTTTGCCGTAACGACAATTGGTGCCAAAAATCCTATCGGATCGTACAACCGCGCAACAATCGAAAGAACTTCTCTTCTCGTGTATGTATTTTTAATTGGCAGCTTCTCTGTGACGAAGAAAAAGTAATCATCAGCTGCATTCCATTGAAGACCCAATGTCTTTGCGGTACTTGCTCCATCGAAACACAAAAAATTTGAACTTAAAAGATTCTCTTTGGGCAGACCTTTCAGATTTTCCACCGTATTTGCTGCCCATTTCCTTAGCTCAAATCCTCCTGAGTTCAAAATTCCGATCAGCTGTTCTCGAGCCTCTAATGCTTCTGTCACATTATCTGCACCTACTAAAACATCATCCACGTACATTGAGCTACTTATTATCCTCGCTCCTATTGGGAATCGATCTTTTTCATCTTCTGCCAACTTATGTAATGTTCTAATGGCCAAGTATGGGGCACAATTTACGCCAAACGTGACCGTGTCCAACTCATAATCGCCTATTTCCTCCTTGTCCGAGGCACGATAAACCACTCTCTGGTAACACGTTTGATCCGCGCTCAGCCAAATCTGCCTATACATTTTAGCAATATCTGCTGTGAAAACGAATGCAGAGAAACGCCATCTTAACATGAGAGCCACTATGTTTTCTTGCAGAGATGGTCCTATGTAAAGTGCGTCATTTAGACTTTTGCCATTTGAAGTCGGACTTGATGCATTATATACGACTCTCAACTTCGTAGTCGTGCTTTCAGGCTTGAAAACTCCATGATGTGGCAGATAATAACTCGGACCACTTGCAGAAGGCTTTATCTTACGCATGTGGCCCATATTTAAGTACTCTTTCATGACTTCGTCATACTGTTTTTTATATTCGGGCTTTCTCAGCAGAGACTTTTCGTTTCTGAGAAACTGGCGTAGAGCAATGTGTCGATTCGGGCCTAACATGCAAGCATTTTCCTTGAAGGGCAGATTTACTACATATCTTCCATCAGATCTCCTGACGGTCGTTGAGCAATATATCTCCTCACATTTTTTATCATCTTCAGATAAAAATGGCTTTTGAGATATCTCCTCCAACTCCCAAAATTTCGTCAATTGCTCCTCTATGGTTGCTTTCACCAAGTGGCAATATGTGACTGATTTCGTTGGGCCTACAGCATTCGTCGGGCCTGTCACAATCCACCCAAAAACTGTATTCTGAGCCACTAGGGAATCCATAATTCCTCGCTCAAGTCCATCTCTAATTATAAATGGATACAGATTGCCTCCTAAGAGCATATCTATTCGACCACTCTTATAGAATTCTGGGTCGGCATACTCTAGCTCGGGCAACTTCAAGTCGTTGGGAGCCTTTAAAGAATGAGTAGGTATATCTCCAGTTACATGAGACACCACTAATGCATTCATCTCCATTTCAAATTCACCACTTAGCCTTGATGCTATAGTAAAAGTGGACATTTTCTTCGATGTGCTCACTCTTTCTCCACCTAATCCTGTGACCTCAGCCAATACAGGAACGGTGGGCAATTTAATCATTTTTTGAATCCTTTCAGATATAAAACTTTCATCTGAGCAAGGATCTATCAGGGTTCGAACCTCATATGTGGAACCCAAATGTACAATGTGCACCCAAGCTGTGGCTAACATCACGTTTTTCGATACTGTAATGTGATGAGTCTGAACCACTCTGCTTGTGCTCATATTTTCTGCGGACTGTATATCATTTACTCTTGACAAACTTTGCTGTTTTGAGTTTTGAGGCGCCATATTGGATGTTTGATTGTCCTTCGTTTTTGCAAAATCTCTATGCAGAAGAGTGTGGTGCTTCTTTTGGCATTTAGTGCAGCCATTTGCCTTTGAGCAGCTGGCATACATATGCCCAACCCACAAACAATTGAAGCAAAAGTTAAACTTTTTCAATGTTGCAGCACGATTCTTATTGTCCATACTTAGAAATTTAGGACACGAACTTATTCTGTGTGACTCTTTACACAATTTGCATTGAGCCACTTCAGCTTTAGTGTGATGTGATCTTGACTTATTCACGTTAGAATTCGAGTGCTGATTATTTTGAGAAACCGCTTTAGAGTTATTGACCCATTGTTGATTGGTACCAATTATATCTGAAACACTCTCCAACGTATGAAATCTATCTGTTAAAAATTCATTTAACTCGCCCCACTTCGGTATTTCAGTCTTGTTTTTCACCGACTGTTCCCAGAGATGTAAAGTTTGTTCAGACAATCGTGCTGAACACAGAAACACGAAAATAGGATCCCATGATTTAATATCGATCTTGAACAACTCGAGTACAGACATGCAGTTGTTTATATCGCGTTGAAGTCTCTTAACTTCTTGAGGAGAATCATGTTTGCAGGGAGACATGTTAAACAACAACCGTAGTTGAGTATTCACTAAAACTCTCTTATTCTCATATTGGCTTTTGAGATTTGCCCACGCTATTTCAAAATTTTCAGCCGTTAAAGCAATATTTTGATTTATCTCCCTAGCCTCCCCCTGGGTTTTTTGAAATAAATAAAACAGTTTCTCAACAGGGCTAAGTCTGGCGTTATTAATATATATTGCAGTAAACATGTCCCTAAAGGTGGGCCACGTTGTATAATCACCGCGAAAAACACCAGTGTCACAAGGGGGTACATGAACCGAAAAATCTTGCCTTGGAGCCTCTGATTGCGGTGCCACATCTCCCGCATGAGCTTTCTTCGCTTTTGATATAAGGTTTACGCATCTTATATAAGTCTTGTGCACCAAATTATGTTTTGCGTAAACTTTTTTCTTCTCCTTTTCCTCAGTACAGCAATCTTCGTACACGGTCTTGTACTTTACCCAGAGCATCTCTAGCTCGTTTCGTTCGCTCTCAAACCCTTCTATCGAATACTCCGAGAAGTTCTCATCCTTCAGTCTTGTTTCAAATCGTGCCACCTCCTCCACAGCTTCCACAAATTTTTCCATCGCCTCCTGATTTTCTTAATTTCCTTAAATTGGGCCCCAATAACTCTTCAATTGCTTTCCGAAAAATTTTTTTTTTTTTTTAAACGAGTCACCTTAACGGTTACGTCTAGATGCTCCGTCACAGGTTTTCAGCAAATATTCTCCAATTTGCGGCACTCTAATTTTCAGGACTTAAAGCAACGGCGTGTCAAATATTTTTCAATACGAGGCACTCTAATTTTCAATTTTCGAATTTTAGATCTTTAAACCAATATTTCCCAAAATGAGGCACTCTATTTGCAATTTTCAAATTTTAGAAAATCTGTACACAAATATTTCCCAAAACGAGGCACTCTAATTCTCAATTTTCGAATTTTAGAAAATCTTCTCCACAAATATTTTTCAAAATGAGGCACTCTAATTTGCAATTTCTCGAATCTTATGAAATCTTACAAATATTTTTCAAAACGAGGCACTCTAATTCGCAATTTTCGAAAATCTTCTCCACAAATATTTTTCAAAATGAGGCACTCTAATTTGCAATTTCTCGAATCTTATGAAATCTTCTTACAAATATTTTTCAAAATGAGGCACTCTAATTTGCAATTTCTTGAATCTTATGAAATCTTACAAATATTTTTCAAAACGAGGCACTCTAATTCACAATTTTCGAAAATCTTCTCCACAAATATTTTTCAAAATGAGGCACTCTAATTTGCAATTTCTCGAATCTTATGAAATCTTCTTACAAATATTTTTCAAAACGAGGCACTCTAATTCGCAATTTTCGAAAATCTTCTCCACAAATATTTTTCAAATGAGGCACTCTAATCTTCAACACAACTGATGTAAGACAACTTTCGCAAGAACGAAAATCTCCAAATTTTTTAAAAATTTTTTGAAATTTGTGTCTCAATTGGGCATAAAGTTGCTTTAGTGCACTTTTCTCTTGGGCGATTAAACTCCACCACTGTTGTATTTTCTTCCGAGATGTTTAAAATAACTTTTCCCATGTGAAGAAAAAATAAAAATTTTAACAAAACGGGTCACCTTTTGCGTTTCCAAATAATCCCGCAAACGAGACACTTTAATTTGGAGCAATATTGGTTGACAATTTTAAAATTTCAAAATTAAACTTTTAGTGCGAATTTTATTTTATCGTGCAATCAATTACTGCCACGAAATGTTTCCGCCAAATTTCCTTATTCTTCCTTCTGAAGAATGAAATAAAAATTTTTCCTTATTTTTAGTGGAGTGTCAATCTCCGCCCAATGTCAGTCGTTCTTTTGTTGGTACCCTTTACTTAATTTTCGGTACTCAACACACGACAAATATTAAATGCTTCATGCACTATTGGTGGAAACACAATATTGTGCGAGCAAAAGAGATGAGCATACAAGATCTCAAGTGGCGCCAATTCCAAATTACATATATACCCCAACGGTACCTATATGTACTTGCCCCTGAGTATGTCGTGCCCTAGTGACCGCTATTGCCTAACCTTAACTTAACTTTTTAAGGTTACATCCAATAGCCTCATCACTGAGACACGAAATTAACTGATAAGAGACACTGTATACATATGTATAATTATATGAAATACGTACTTCTTTCCTCCTTTGGCCTGGCTGGATTTTTTCTTTTGGGCGAAGGACCAATGTCTCGCCGGTACCCTTTTGGCTCACCTCTTCGTCTATGTTGGCCGGGAACTGGTACGTCCGACGTGCACTGGATGTAGTTGGTCGGGAATGGCTTCTTCCGACGTTCCGCAGGGGCCACAAATAGACAAAAAAAATAACGCACTTTGGTGTATTTAGTAGTAGTGGGCTCGTCCCACGTACTATACTTTATTTTTACTTTATTTTAATTTTTTTTCCTCAACACTTTTAAATTCTTAGGTCTGATGTGCCTGTTGCCGCTTTCTACGATTTTTTGATGTATACAAAAAGTAAACATCACGGGCCACACATCAAATTCGTGACGCCGTTGAGTAAATGCTTGACAATCACAAGCAACAAGTTCCTTAACGCCGCTGAGTGACATCAACCGCTGATACAATCAGACAGGTAGTGATGGTTGGGCGACAGGCACATCATCAGCGACAGGCGTAAACAACATTGATCTGAAATAATGGGTGTTGTATTTCCCACAGAATTAGAGTCTCCAAAAAACGGAATTTTTTAAAAACCTGTTTTCGGTTTGTTCGAAAAATCAGTTTTTCATGAAACCGGATTTCGGTTTTAAATTTTGCAAAAAAAACCGGTAAAACCGGTTTTTTCGGATTTTTTGATTTAAATTAAATTGCACATGTATCCTTTCGCTACATTTGTTTATCAACCATTTCATACACTTATTCGTGTTTTAAACTCCAAATTTTACTACTGTAGTTAAATGTGACAATTACGTTATAATTTTAAACTACAATTTAAATCATATTACAAGTTGGAACGCGAGTTTAATATAAAATTTAAAAGTTTTATTAATTCCAAAACCAAATTCCAAATTTGAGAGAGATTTTCAAGTATGAAAATATTACTAAGTTCAAAACATACTATATATAAAAATATTCCATTTTCATTACCAATTGTACAACACTAATAGTTCAATACCATTTTGAACAACTCTGTATCATGATTTTATTACATCAAGAATCTTGTTAAGTTTTGAGGAGTCGATAAGAGAACTTGAAAAAAGAAAGTCATTCGTTAAGCGGTTAAGTAAAAATAAAAGAAATGTGTTAAGGAAACTCGCTAAGAATAATTTAACTTTTTTGAATATTGTAAATTTTAAATTCAGTAAAACTCATTTGTAAATGATTTCAACTTAATCTTTTGGGCAATTATAATAAACTAAACTGAACTAACCAAGAAAAAAACATAACTTCCTTTTTCTACATATATTAGAATGTAATTTACATTATAAAATTAAAAAAAAAATAATTCTTACTCAAATTATATAATTATTTTGAAATTTGAATACAAAAATTGTTTGGAATTGACATTTAAAACTTATTGAAGCATAAAATCATATTTGAAAATAGAAATCATATTTCTTAATCAAAAATTTCATTAACATTCGGCAATCATATAATTTATTATTAATTTTTTAAGGATATTAATACAATTCGGGAAAACCGGTTAACCGCCATCAAATAACCGGTTTTCGGTTTGGTCGAAAATTACGGTTTTTAAAAAACCCGGCACACGGTTAATAGCCAAAAAACGGTTTCACCGGTCTTTGGGTTTCGGTTTTTGGACACTCTACACAGAATAACGTTTATGGCGACCGGAACCTTCGATTAATTTAAATCAAAATTTGTGATAAGTTGATTTGAGGAATGGACCTGTCAGTTGGCCTCCAAGTTCTTGTCAAGGTTTTCAACTTTCGAGTTCTTATGGAGGCTACGTGAAATCACTGGTTCATGCTGATAAACAAACAACAATTGACGCCTTGAAGGCCTCAACTGAACGTGTTATTCGTGATATGGGGCCTGCAACGTGAGCCAAAATTGAACGTCCAGAATGCGCTTCTACATGAGTTGGGCATATCCCGAAATCATTTTCAGACGTTAATGGCATGTATTCATCTTTCGAATAAAAAATTTGTTGTGTTTAAATTTAAATCTTTTCGTACAATTTCATTTTCTATCGGCCTTAAGAGAACACCGTTTATATTAAAGGTTTATAATACATACGAATTCGACACCCCACAAATGTTTCGAAAGGTTTTTGTGGATCCTACCGAACGACTCTGTACATGACTGATCTTATCTCAGCCTTGGTAAAAATTATGTTACACAAGTTCTATGCCAAATTGAATTCTATGAGCTAAATTTAATGGGACGAATAAATACAGGTACTTTATAAATTGAGATTATATGTTATTTTGACTCTGGTATATTTTTCTGTTCGAAATATTGACTACCAGTCAATATCATATCTCCTCCGGCTAAAATGAGTCGCTTTACGCTTGGACAAGTGACCGTCGGTGGTGCAATGGGTAGTGTGCGCGCCTCTTGTACAGGAGATTCTGGGTTCGATCCCTGCTCCCAACCACCTTAAAATTTCTTTCGACGACGGTCACCTCGCTTAGTGACGGCGACACTATCGAAAAGCTTCTCAAAATACCGTTCAGAATCGGTGTAAAACTGTAGGTCCCAATCAGTGAGTGAAAACTGGAAAGCGCACAGCTCAGTGGTTGTGAGAAGTTCTCCCCGGTCCCTTCATGGGATGTAATGGGAAACCATTTATTTATTACGCTTGGACAACGTTGAGCCTCCAGACGGACATCGAATTTGGCCTAGGCGCATTCTCATCTCGGCGGCTATATCAACAAACAAAATTGCCGCATTTGGGGATTGGAAAACCGGCACGTTATTGTCGAGAAAATAGTGTTGTGTGGATTTTCGAGGTGTGGCATCATTGTTCCATTTTCCCCCAAAATGCTGCTGGAAATGCCAATTCAGTCAACGGCGAGCACTACAGAGCCATGATAACGCACCTTTTATGAGCTGAAATTTAAGATATATACTTGGATAATCATTGGTATCAGCAGAATGCTGCACCATGTCAGACAGCTCTGCAAACAATCGATCTTTTACGCACTAAGTTCGGTAAACATGATATCAACCGTCTTGACCATAACGGTTGGCCGCCTCAGAAAATAATAAAACTGATCCTATTTCAATCAAGCCATAGTTTGATCACAAATAGTAACTTGAGCAAAGTAGTTGCTGAGTTAAGGAAGTGTTTTCCCACAACACTGAGTATGAGATTCAAAAAGTATTAGTATTCTCTCGGTCTCTCAGTTACACGGTTTCCAGATCAAATGAGTTATCGCCTTTGTGAATGCATAATATAGGTATTACGCGCAGAAGTGGTGCGGTCTACGCTGAGAGACAATGCAATGAGCACAGTTGATCCATTTTTGTCCAATGGATCAAATAGTAGATAATAAATATCCCAGTACCGGCTGTTTAGTTCATTCACTATTCGCAGTAAACAGTGATCAGCTAGCTCGTAGAAAAACTGAAAATCTTATAGTTTATATTTTCGTATTTAATAAGGAATAATACACCACTAGAACATTTGGAAAATACCAAACAGTACTCTTAAGATTTTGGAACGAAGTTCCATATCGCACGTTACGGGATGGGGGCTAAATGAAACAAAAATTAAACAACTATTGTTTTAACACTATAATGCTAATACCCACTATTATCAAAAATATTGGGTACGTTTGCTTTGGTTTGTTTCTAGACTAACTAGATGGCTCGCATATGTTGGGAAATTTCTTGTTTAATTGGTAGTATTCTAGGTGGAGTCCGTAACCAATATTTAGTATATATTGTAATTTTGAACCCAATAAAAAGTAAATTTAGAAAAGCCAAAGTGAAACAAGTTTAAAAAAGAACAATTTCTTAAATAAGTGTGTTTTCTTAAAAAAGGAAATTTTCTCAAAAATATAATACTTATTCATATTTTTAACTAAAGTACCTTTTAGTTTAAAAAATACCTTATTTTAAAGGAGTACCTTTGCTTAAAAAAAGTAAATTTTCTTACAAAAAGTACATGTTTGTATAAAGAAAGTAATTTTTTTAAATAAGTACATTTTCTTAAAAAAGTACATTTTCTTGCAACAAATTATCTTTTCTTAAAAAACTACCTTTTCTTTAAAGAGTACCTTTTTTGTGAAACAAAATAACTTGTCGTGAGATAAGTACTCTTAAAAATTTCCCTATTTTTCTTCAAAAAAACAAATACCTTCTCTTAAAAAAGCATTTTCTTACACAAATTCCTTTTCTTAACAATTTTCTGTTTATCGGTCTTTGAAAGCTTAAGTTTTTCCATCATCACCCGGTTCAAGATCATTTCCTCCATTAAAACTAATTTTTAATAGAGAAAGTTTATAAAAAGAAGAAGTGAAATTGATTATTTCGCTGCATGGTTGGGCATATAGATATTTCGATGCCCACCAATACATCTCATCAGCTCTGTTCTCCACAAGTATTTGGGTATATCATCACGCATTATAGGGCTAAGCAATTCTCAAATTAACGAGAATTGTTTCAACAACACCTACTAGTGCGAAAACATCCAAAACAAGCCTCTACCGAAATCATCAATATTCAAAACTTTTTGTTTATGTAGGCTCTCATTGAAAGCCAATGCACAGGATGTTGTTGTTGCAAAATAGAAACAACGATTGCCATGAGATTGGCGTTACAGTGTACCGCCTGTAATAGCTTTTATATTCTTTTTCTAGCCTTTCTGAAAATAAGTAAATATTTTTTTTAAAAAAAAAAACCTTTTCTTAAAAATATATAGAGTACCACTTCTTCAAAAAGTACCAGTTCTTAAAAAGGTACTTGTTTGTAACAAAAATCATACTCTTATGGCTCTTTCGTACAGAAAGAACGTCTTCGTAAAAGTAGTACCTTTTCTTAAAAAAAAAATATTAGCTTTTAATACAAGAAGTACCGCTCTTTGAAAAAAGGACCTTTCCGGGAAAACTAAATACATATTCTTACAAAAGGGACTAAAAAATATAAATTTTTTTTAAAAAAGAATACATTCTATAAAGGAAAATTGTTCTTAAAAAAGTTTATCATTTTACAAAAAGAACCTTTTCTTAAAGATCCATTTAAATTATCGTACTTTTGAACGGGCGTGTTGGAACTAATTAGTACATAATATATAGCAAAAGGAACTTCGTTCCAACCGGGTGTCCCCTAATACATCACATGATTTTTCTAAATTCAATTACTATCTTAACTGTTGGAATTATATTATTTGTCAAACTTGAGTGCAATATAAAGGGTCCGCCAAATAACTTTTTTTTTTGAAAATGCTATAAAAAAAAACTAACTAAACTAAATTCCTTTTTTTATTTGAAAGTACAATCCATCCGGTTAATGATGGAAAATAATTTCATTGAAATGGCTGCCTCGGCTGGCCATGCAGTAGCCTACACGACCGGTCCAATTTTTAAGCATATTATCGATTATGTGCAGCTGTATTTCACCAATGGCTTCACGAATATTGTCGTTTAAAGCATCAATTGTCTCTGGCTTGTCGGCGTAACACTTATCTGTGAGGGCACCCCACAAATAATAGTCCAACGGTGTCAAATCGCAGCTCCGAGGTGGCCAAACGACATCAGCTCTGAGGCTGATAATGTGATCTTCAAAAACAGGGCGCAAAACTTAGAGTGTAGCTTCGGCTGTGTGGCACGTAGCGCCGTCCTGTTAAAACCAAATGTTGCCAATATCCTCCTCTTCAATTTTTCTGAACAAAAATTCGTTCAACATGGCCCGATAATGATCGCCATTGACTGTAACGGCCACTCCTTGCTCATTTTCGATGAAAAATTGCCCAGTTATGCCTCTGGACCAAAATCCGCACCAAACAGTGACTCGTTTTGGGTGCATCGGCTTTTCAATGTATGCGTGCGGGTTTTCTGTGCCCCAAATGCGACAATTTTGCTTGTTTACATACCCGCCAAGATCAAAATGAGCTTCCTCTGAAAAGATGATTTTTTGGCAAAATCGGCATCTCTGTAAGTCGATCGCAGGCCCATTTTTCCCATATTTCCCAGCGTTGTTCAAGCGTATACACAACCATATTCGTTGAGGGGAAGGATAAAACTAATTATCTGTCAAATCAGACATGAGCTAAGTGTTACCATTCACGAAAAAAACGTTAGATGGCGGACCCGTTACTAAACTATATTAACTAAATGTTTAATTGAATCAACAAATACATTTATTTCAATTATCTCCAATGGATCTACTAATTATTTAGTTAATATAATATTTTGTTTATTGAATTTAATTCAATTAATGTCTTACAATTTTTAGGTGATACCATAAATATCTTTATCGGTTCGAAATCAAACAAGAACTTAATTGGGAACGCAAGTTTGTTAAGTGATATCGATTTTGATTTTTTTATATACAGGTGTTTGTTTCAATGGCCACTACTAAGGTGGTAGGGCAATATTTTTGTATATGTAATATTTTTGTATATTTTAATCAAATGTCATCATAACTTTAAAATTGATATATCGCCTTCTACTACACTTAATGAAATTAACTGGACAACATTTCTCTCGAAGTTATGGAAACTTTATACCCGTTTTAGCTAACTTTTCTGTTTACATATCGTGGAAAAAATAAATTAAAAGGACACGTATCTAAGAATTAGAGATTGAGAGTTGAAGTATTCAACAACAAAAATTCCAAAATTTTAATAAAGCGATTCTAACACAAAAATCTTTAACATTTACATACACAGAAAGAAAAAAACAACCAACAAATTTTAACAAATAATGGTACGTGAAGAATTTCAGCACTCAATTAAATTAGTAAAAAACTATTCAAATATTGGAATGAAAATTGTCAATGAGACCAACAAAAAGTTCATAGGAAATATTCCATTATTTGATGAAGTTTTTTGTTGGTTTCAAACAAAATATTTATCATCTCTTATAAACGTTTTGGTTGAATTAAAAAGAAAATATTTTTTTCGATCATTTCGATAAATATGATATGAACAACCAAATAACGTCGGTTAGTGGAAAGTTTGGAGAGGCAGTAGATGGCTTCACAAGCATCGAAACGATCGTCCAGCGAATGTGAGTTCGAATCCTACCTTTGAGAAATTTGAGATAAAATTTAGTTTGTTAATATGTAATTTCATCGACTGAAAACGAAAATATTTGCGATAAATAACATACAAATACAAAATGCAAGTATTTAAGTAGATTGGTGAAATTGTACATCGATTTAAATATAATAATAAAATATAGTAGGCCGGGCCGAACAAAAAAGTTGAAGCTACACGCAAAGAAAAAAGTTGTTCCTCCCAAACGAAATCTCGGATAACTGAAGTTCGTTTGGGGACTGTAGTTGGGAGAAACGACCTTCTGTTAATCCATATATGTCATTTCGTTTGGGAGAACCGAAAAACTTTTGCAGTAAACGAGTTATGAAACGAAAAATGGTTCCGTCAACAGTTCCTTCGGTTACAGCAACCGAGTTGTAGTTGCTCGAAACTAAAAAAAAGTTTGCGTGAACTGAAAAAAGTTTGCAGTAAGCGAGTTATGAGAAATGAGAGCTGAAAAAACCTTTACGATAAACGAAAAACTGTTCCTCGAATTATTCTTTCTATTAGAGCAACCGAGTTGTAATTACAACTTATATTTATAGATTCCATAAACTTTTTTTTGCTTAAATTTCCAACTTTTGTGATTTTGTTTTACCCATAAAGTTTGTTTTAAAAAATTGTGTCTTTTTCTTTTTTCACTGTCCATTGACACGTCTGTCTCGCATTCAAATAACAACTAAGAGCGCAGCAAACTACAACGCGTCAATTGTCCATCCAAGCTCTATTGACAAGGTAGATCCATTAGAGTGGATACGCCTGTGTATACAGTCGACAGAATGAGAGAAATTTATGTTCTTCGTAATCAGTGCTCTCATTAGAATAATGGCTAATTTCAGTTACCGGAAACGTTTTTAAATTTGCGGCAAATGTAATTTTGTACGCGTTTAACGCAAAGGGGAACTCGTTTGCAACAACATGATACATATTTGCGATATACGAGTTTATTTGGGAGAACTACATGAACGGTTGCGATTAATAAATTAAATAAATAATTGCGGCAACCGAGCAATAAACGTTTTTTTTCTTTACGTGTACAGGGGCTGTCTGATCTTGTGCTGGAATTATATAGACCCTTCAGTGTGTGTTGATACTTAGCGATCTTCGATCGATAATACTTCGCGTATGTAAATTGCATTAATTGAGTTTGCATATACAGGGTGATTCAGGAAGTTCCGGGCAAATTTCTCCAGAGTATTCCTTGGCTCATTTCATGAAGAAAAGTCCACTAGGACCATGTCCGAAATGCAAGGGTGCGAAATGGCAGCGGGTTCAAAATTTTCGGATTGGCGGTCGGAGGGTAGTAGGGTAAAGTTGCTAACTTCTGAGCCAGTGGTCGGATTTTTTTGTTTTTGGGCTTGTTGGAAAGGTCTTTAAGAGGCCTTTCAGAAAAAAGTCAAATCGCCGAGATACAGAGCTTTCGGAAAAAAAGGGGAAAATAAAAATTCGCATAACCTCAATTTGCTCATCCAGATGGCATGTAACTTAGGTTTTTTTTTTTGTTGAAAGATATCCATATCTCTTACCTTTCCAAAATGACCTAAACGAAGCCCAGAGGTCTTACCGTTCCAAAGTTATGACCATTTTACTGAAATGCAAAAATTTTTGTTTTTGGAAGCGAAATAACAGCACACATTTATTTGTTTTTGTAAATTAACACATTTAAGATTTTAAAATTTACGAAAAACTGTAATACGTTGTACCTTATTGGGCAAAATCATTCCCAAAACTGGTGGTTTATGCATATATAATAAAAGTTTGGACGTTTAGCTTCAAAAATGTTGACTTACAAACTAAGAAAATCGTGGTTATTGCCCGAGTTTTAAGCAAAATTCAAAAATCGTCCGGAATACCCGATTTTTGGGGGAAATTCGACTTGTGCGACCTCTAAACCTCTTTCGAAAAATCTGAAAAAAAAAACTCAAATATACTTTACCCTATAAGCTTACCAATCAAGCTTGAGCAACCATGAAAATCTAAAAAGAAAAATTTTTTGGGACACCCTAGGCGACACTATCGAGTACTTAGCCATGAAAAAGCTTCTTGAACTCATTATGAGCGACGAAACTCATTTCCACTTAAGAGGTAATGTTAAAAAACTAAACAAGCATTTCTGATAACAAAATAACTATTTGTTGTGGGATTTGCAGTGTAAAGATGTTTGGCCTATATTTATTAGGAGGACGCCAGATGTTAAATGTGTTTTTTTGTCTGCAAATAGCTGAATTGGGTATCCACAATTATTGGTTCCAGCAGAATGGAGCAACCGTTCACACAGATCGAGCAACGGTCGTGATTTTGAAATACGTATTTCCGGGTCGAGTGATCACCCGTTTTGGAGATTTAAACTGGTCGTCTAGATGGCCAGATTCAACGCCGCCAGACTTCTTCGTTTGGGACTTTTAAAAATCTCGCTATTATCATATCAAACACAAACACTGCAAAAGTTGAAAGCGATTATTGGAGAAGAAATAGCAAATCCAGAGCCAGATGTTTTGCCAGCAGCAATTCAAAATGCGGAAACACGAGCATAAATGTGAATCAACTCGGGAGGTGGTCATTTGAGCGATATAATTTTTTCAACTTTAGCGAACCACAGACTTCTCATTCATGAGCACGAGCTTGTTCGACAACATTTTATCTGCGTTATGAATTTGGAAAAACAGTACCAAAACAATTTGTAACCATGATAGTGATGCCAGCAACATCGATTATATTCTTATTTCGTATGAACAATGGCGGTAACCCGACAATAAACATCAACGATAGCTGATGTTCATGCTCATGCAGGACAAGTCTGTGTTTGATTGCTTTAATTCAATAAATTTTACATCTGCAAGTAAACCTTTCGTAAAAACAGAACAGAGTTTTTTCATTTGTAACAAAATTGTAGACAGTTCATATTATAACACTACTTTTGCGCCACCTGGTATAAATATCGTTGCTAAAATGCGCAGTTTTTATAACAGGATTTTCAATAACTATTTTGTTTGAATTTTCGATTTTTTTAATTAAATATTTTTTTTGATGTGTTAACGTCTATAGGCGCGGGTAAGGACTAAATTCACAAAGTGAACACATCCAAACACAGTTTGTCCGACTGCGTTCACACACATTGTTTGGCGTTAAACTCCTCCGAAACGGCTGGATCGATTTGTATGAAATTTTGCGTGCATATCCGGTAGGTCTCAGAATCGGCCAACATCAACAAATTTGTCCGACTGCGAAACACAGATTGTCAGACTGCGAAAAAACACACACACTGATGTAGAGGCAGCGAATAGTTGTCTTTTGTGAGTGCGGAGCACTCTCAGAGCAAAGAGAATAATGACGTGGTTATACGCACTGTTACCATGTTGGCATAATTTGTGCCATTTTGGCACAATTTTTTTGGTTTTGACACTTGTTTATTGAAAAATTATGACAAGTGCCGATTAGCACAATTTCCCCAAAATTTTTGGAAATTTGGTTAATTTAAGTGTAATTTTTTAGCACAATTATTCAAAAGGGATGTACAGGTAGAGAAGAAAAAAACCCGTAATTTGGCAACCCTAGTAGAAGAGAACTAAAAAAGAACTAAAAGATTCACTTAAACGCATTTCATTCCCGCGTCATAACTTGATTATTTCATACTTTTTACATACTTTATGTAATTTTAGTTAAATATGGTTGGAATTTCTATAGTTACAATAACATCATCACAAAACTGCTCGTGTATTGAAATATTCAACGAAGAGAGTAAGAGAGCGAGCAGAAAAACGACACGCTTCACTCGTTTTCTTTGTTGGCATTCCACTCCATGTGTAAATTTTCTTCTCTATACAATAGTTGTTTTATGAATTGTTTTGCAAACGACATAATTTTTAATACTAAAATTTTCTTAACTTAATTTTTTTTGAAAAATCTATTACTGTAATATTTATCGGAATCTTGTGGTATAATTCCACATTTTAAGGTTCCTACATGTGAACCTATGTAAGCGTATTTTCGGCAAGCGACGGCTTCACAAAATAGTGCATAATGTTTCCTATACATTATTCCACATCGAAACGTCTAATATTTATTGAGTCAACTTGTTTCCATCAAATGTGCATAATACTGCTATGATTCCTCCGCGAAGTAGACGATTTGAGAACTGTTCTCTAAGACAAGTGGAACGGATTCCAGAAGCAATTATCTAAAACTTGGAAAATGCCAAGAAGATTGAAAGAAATTGTTAAAAAGAATAAATTTTTTTCAAAGAGTTAAGGTATAACTAGTCTGACCAATCATCTGACTTTTAGCGGGATTACCCCGCTTTTTGCGCGATTATCCCGCTTTATGCGCGAATATCCCCCATTTTGGGCGTCGCAGTCTGACTTGAATCTATAATAAAAAAATTATTATATAGAAAATAAATCGTTTTTATTTATATATTTAGTCTTATTTTATCTAAATACACGTATTTTTATTTAGATTTTTATTTAAAACCAAAAACATCTGTTTTTTTACCCATCGTGTCCCGCTTTTTGATCGCAACCTGTTGGTCAGGTTAGGTGTAACAGCTGTTTAAATTTTCAAATGCAGATAAGCACCCATTTCGTGGAGTAACTTTTTGTGTTCCGCACACAGAATTACAAAAAAGACTATAATGCCAATTTTAGCATAATGGTTTCGCAAACGGCACAATGTTTGAAGACATTTGGCATAATTTTTTAGTCAGTCTCTGGCAACACTGGTTATACGTATATAGAAAAAAGAGAAAGCAAGAGAGCAACGAGTAAGTACGAACATTCTTTGCATTCTCTTTGTTTTTTGTGGGTATAAAATAAAAAGTATTAAGCAAGAAAATAATAAGACTTGTCTTTAAATATTCGTAAGTGTTATTAAATATTAATATGTATTATTTAAATGTAACTTCATCATATGATTGAACGCTGTTTTTTATTTTCCAATGTAACATTTACTAATGTGTTCATAGAAATCGAACAGGTACCGTGTAACAAAAATGTGTTAACACATCGCCCGTGAGTTCGAACACTCATTGGATTTTTTTATGCATAGGTTGTCTTACTTCGATTTCTTCATGCAATATTGCACTGCCAGGACGAAAGTTTCATTAGCAGAATTTAATATACTCACCTTAGATTTTTATTCGAGTATGGAATGGTACACGCCTTTCGGACAATGGCCAACATTTTAGTGCACGCTGTTTTTGCCTCCTAAAAAACAATTTGTGGTGTATTATCAACCTCATATGTAACAATCGCCACCTGAATCGATTGGTTTCCTTAAAGTCCATCCATGATCCATCTCCATACAACATCATTTATCATTTCCTCCAATAATGTCAAATCATAATGATTGGACACAATTTAAAATTCAGCATATTATAACATCCTCAATGAAGTGAGAAATTATTCATTTCGTTAAGCTTTCATGCTCAATGCATAATTGTGAAGAAAATGATAGAGAACTCTTTTTTTTCACACACTCATGTATTACTCCCCATGGCATATCCTTGCTGACATGTAAGAATACATGTTAAACAAAGGCGATGTTAAACAAAGGAAATAATTAAGGATGAAATGTATACCCGATGGCTACCTCTTCTGGCTTCACACTGCTTTTCGCACCGCGATATATACAAATATAAAGAGAGTGAAACTGACACATACACAAATATTATGCTGTTGGAAGAATATAATTTGTACGTTGGGTGGGTTCTAAAGTGCTCGTTATATGAGCGACTTTTCTTAAAGGAACTCTTTTTCTTATGGTTTGTACCATAAAAGGATGAAGTTATCTTTTTGATAAATTTGTTCACGCTTCGATAGTAGCGGATTTACAGAAAAGGACACGTCGATTTATGAGTGTAACCCTTAAAATGCATTACTTATTGGCACCTTTGGGTTTAAAGTCTAACTCAACTGTTGTCCGTTCAAAATTTTAAATGATGATATAAGGCTGCCAAAAGACTTTACGTGATATTATAAATATATGTGACCTGGTCTACGGAAAGGGGGCTTAGGTGTCAAAAAATCAATTTTCACTTTTGGTTGATTCGGATGGAAGATGAGATGCTTTTTCACGTGGTGAAAAGCAGAAAATCCTAACTTGCTTAGAAGTGTACTAAAAATGTAGAGAAAGAAGAGTAAAAATACGACAAAATATAATTTATTGGTAATGAACAAAATACATTGAATTATAAGCTATAAAGACATGATTATACACTAGAAAAACGTATTATGGGCCAAAAATAATAATGCTGAGTAGTTTATGTATTTTTCTTTGTTGTCGTTTTCCTTGAGATCTTTTTACGTGTTGATCCTGAGGAAGATGGACCTGGTTTCTCGTCAGGTTTGAGAACATCTTCACTAGTTTTTGCCTTCCGTTTCTTCGATGGCAAATCTTTCGGCAATGGAGCCACAATATCTACTTTAGATATATCCGAAACTAAGCTGCGAAGATTGTGATAGATGTACCACTGACGTTCCAAAGATAAACCATCTGGTTGTATAACTTTCGGCATTTCAGGATCGATAGGTTTTAACAGAAGCTTAAAGAACTGCACTTCTTCACTGTCTGCGAATTTCTTTGTTTTTACACAATCTGTAGAGATTATGAAATGATGGAATTGCGTTATTTCAACAAGTGACTTGTACGGTGGTTTAAAATAGCTGTTCCATTCATACCAGACGACTTTTTCAGCCGATACAGCTTTATTATAAGCCCCAGGTGATGATGCCTCGACACACTGCAGTTTCATAGTTTTCATCATCCTTTTCATGGAAATATTGTCCGTATACGGCACTGAACTCCTCATCAACACTCATGTTTCATTTCATGCGAAATGCGAAGACGATAATCAACAGAAACAGTAAACGTCACTTCTTCAGTGTTACTTTTTTAAATGTTCCACACTAGCAACTTACACGATGAACTATAATAATATTCCGACCAACAACAACACTTACTGGACCAACAACAACACTTACTGGACGTCCGGCGCGGAGAACAATTAACGAGGTAATGAGAAACTGACGAAACGAGTTGCTTACTTTTAACAGCTTTTTCACAGAAAACTAGTTTTCGCACGTAAGCTCCCTTTTCGTAGACCAGGTCACATATATATTTATTTTTGAACTTCATGTACAGAATCGGTCGCCCTCTTTTAGAGTGACTGCGAAACATGTTGTACAATTCAGGAAATATCAATTAAAATTCAGAAAAGATCAATTTAGTTTAAGAAGTTCTAAATCAAATTTGGGAAATATCAGTAAAACTACAGAATTCCATTCGAAATTCAGAAATTATCAATCGAAATTCAGAAAGTATCAATTGATTCTCAGAAAACATCAATTGAAGTGTTGAAAATATCATTTAGAATCCAAAAACAGAAATTTAAGAAAAAAATTTTGAATTGAAATTCGGAAACATTCGGAAATTTAGCTTCAGAAGACATCAAAAGATATAGGGAAAATATCGACCGAAATTCGGACAAACGTATATAATGAGAATTTAAATTTATTTGAATTTCAATTAATATCTTCTGAATTTCAATTGATATTTTCTAAAGTTCAGTTGATGATTTCCGAGTTTCAGTTCATTACTGAGCGGTATAGGGAAAAAAGAAGGTGTCGGATAAAACGGCAGTGGAGAAAGCGCGAGAGTGAGAAAATTGAGACATACTGAAGGAAGAACGAGGGCCGAAAAATCTTCCAGAAGTCTAAAGCGGAACTAAAGGACATGGTTCAGGACCCCCTTCTGTAGAGACACGGAGGGAAATCTCATCACAGATGTGCAGAGAATGTAGGGAATATCCAGAGATAATTTCTCCGCGCTACTGCTACCTAATATATCCAATGACGGGGAGACAATCGATCACAAGTTGAGCGACGACATCGATTGCCCCCTCTTAACCAAGACGTGGTCACAAGAGCGAACAACAAAGCCGCAGCAGCCGATGGATTACCGGCGGAGCTGTTTAAGGTTGGCGGCTGATAAAATTTGGTTAGATGAATGCACGCCCAGGGTTGGAGTCTCCGTGAACTACGTCCCATGTTTAAAAAAGGTTACCCGAGTCTCTATGCAAACTACCGTGGAATAGGTATTTTATCCATATCATATAAGGGTTTATCAAGTACAATGTGCGAAAGACTAAAACAAATTGTCGCTGGCCCGATTGGACCATACGAGTGTGGCTTTAGGCCTTGCAAACCCACAAATGATGAGCTTTTCACGCTGCGCCAAATCCTTGAGAAGACCAATGAAAAACAAATCGACACCCGTTGTCTATTTCTTCTTCTTCTTCGATACCCCGATATTCTTCGATACTCCGATTCGGAAGAAACTCTACGAAGCAATGTCTAAGCTTGACATTCCTGAAAAACTCAGACGCCTTTGCAGGATGATCCTGACGAACACCAACTCCATAGTGAAAGTTGGTAAGGATCTTACCAAACCTTTCTAAACAAAGCGTGGCCATATCGTGTGATCTCTTTAACATCTTAATGGAGATCATTATGAGAAAAGCTGCAGTCAGCATGAATAAAACCATCAGCAGGGAAAGTCAAATTCTGCTCGCGTACGCTGCTATATCATTTGGGCGCACAATAAGAGAAGTTATTCCAGTTTTTTCGAGCATTGAGAAGGAGTCAGCAAAAGTAGGTCTGAAAGTAAATGAGGACAAGATAAAATTAATGGTTCCAACGAGCAGGGCCATCACGCGATGAGACCAAAACGTGAATGTTGATAACCGTTAAAATTTCGAGGTGGTGCACGAATTTATATCCTCGCATCTGCCGTAAACAAAAACAACAACGTCAGCCTTGAGATCAAGCGGAGAATTGTGCTTCGGAATATATGCTATTTTTGGCTAAGCAAGCACTTTAGAGTTAAAGCCCTCTCTCGAGTAACAAAAGTCCAATTATACCAGACTCTCATATAACCTGTCTTGCTTTATGGCGCAGAATCCTGGGTTTTATCGCAAGGAGACGAAACATCTGTAGAAGTCTTCGGGGGAAAAATACTCCGAAAAATATATGGCCCTATAGTGCACAACGGAAGGCTGCGAGTGGGGCTTTAAATTCCAAAGGCTTATAATGCAATTTTGGTCCGAGTTATGTGATGATATTCTCGCCTCCAGTTTCTTCTTCGTAGTACCCACGTATACCTTCTGTCATAGCTTGATTTTGTCTCCGTTGCACATAATTTCATCTACAACATTTAGCTATTCACCTGTATCGATTCTCGATTTAGGTCTACTAACTAAAATGCGATTTAGGATACAGTTAGACTTTGGAGGTAAATGGTTGCTCTCGCTATTATAAATAGTTGAATGTTTGATGCTCTCAGAGAGTACCGGACCATACGTTGTGGACTTATAAAGGGTGTATCAATAAGAATGCCCTTTTTCAGTTTATAATAAAACACTTCGTTTTTGAGATAGTTGTGATTTTTTTATTGGGTTCTAAAGACGACTTGTTCCTATTCGATATGGAATAAAATACCCTTCAACAGTCCCCACTGCTCTGATGACTGGCCACTACTGTTTTCATGAAATTTCCCATGACTTTTTCACAGGGATTTGAGATCAGCAATTGTTTCTGGTTTGTTCCTACAATTTCGTCCTCATCTTCAAATACACCAGACAGTTGGTCGTTGTGGATGCATTTGTTTCTCATGGATTCAATGAGGATTTTCTGAGCCCCAAATTTGACAATTTCACGAAGATATTCAGGTGGGAATGCGTTCCATCGGAGAAGATGAATTTTTTTAAAAATTTGGCATTGACTTCACTTTGCTTCATTACCCATTGAAAGAATTGGCGGCGCTTTCCATGGTCTGATGGTTTGAGCTCGTGAGTAACCTGAATTTTTGTGCGCATGAAGGTTGAGGTCTTTTGTCCAAATTCGCTGCCTAGTGCTTCGTGAAATTTGAAGTTGTTGAGAAAGATGAGGAATTGATATTTACGGGGTTGCGGCGACCTTCTCGTTTTCAGCAGCAGGGTTTTCAGGAGACCGACCGGTACATTGACTCAGAGGAGTCTTGCTGTCTATACACGCTGAAAACTAAGAGCATCTGAAACATATTGCAGGAACCATGCACATGTTTGCAAGCATTGTTTTCGTGAATTGAGGACCTGCTGCCTCTTGTTTTTCTTTATTGTCTGTCACGTTTTTGTTTTCAGCAGATTTCAACAAATAAATCCAAATTTGGGGATAAATACATATATTATAACCTATTAATCATTGAGTCCCAAACAACTTATATTCAATAGCCAATACAATGTTTTTGTACACAAATATAATATATTTGCGAAAAGTTGCAAACGCGTTATATTTGCATCCAAACAGGGAAAAAAATTCTGCATGTAACCGACCCAGTTTCTTCGAATTTTTTGACCACCGAATGGTTGACATACGAATATTAGGTGCACTTTCTCGCCTGAAAGTTCTTCGAAGTTTCCAAGCAGTCTCAGCATATCTTTCTAAATTATTGTAATAGGATTACTAATTATAAGAACTATAACGCGCTGTTCTTTCGTAAAGAGCTCCGTTTTTAATAATCAGAATAAACAACAGTTGCCAAATTCCAGAGTTGCCACTTGCACAAAAAAAAATTACACTAAGTTTAAAAAGTGCACTCTAACTGAGAAACTTCTTCTCCGGTGTTGTTGTATCCTTTGGTGTCGGAGGTTTCGAATCTGCTCGTGTTAGCAAGTCTTCAGACATGTTGAGGTGAAAACTGTTCATTCGTAAAATCGTTCGTACTCTCTCGTTAGTTTTCCCATAAAATTCCACGTATCTTATTTGAAGCATTCTGTTAATGAAGTTCTAGCCCGTATTAATTATTGACCCTCGAGGAGGATTAGAATAATATTGTATCAGTCGTCCGGAAATAGTTGGCTTTTGAAACCAGTCTAGTGTAATATTTCCATCTTGTCTATGCTGGTATGCTAATAGTTGTTCCCTTTCCTCTTTCTTTTCCTCTGAGTAGCGAAAATATTTTCATACGTGAGTGAACGTCTTCATTACGTGAGCGTGACCCAAATCTTATTCACGTGCACATCTTTAGTTGATACCATAGCTCCAGTAAGAGCACGCTGAAAAATCTGTATTTTTTCAATGTTTCGATGCAAATATAACGTGTTTGTAGATTTTCACAAATATACTATAATTGTGCACAAACACATTGTGTTTGCTATTCAATATAACATGTTTGAGACACAATGATTAATAAGCAGTAATAACGGGTCCGCCAAACAAGTTTTTTTTTTTGAAAATGCTATAAAAAAAAACTACTGAATATTTTCTCAAATTTCTTTTTTTATTTGAAAGTACAATCCTTCCGGTTAATAATGGAAAATAATTTCATTCAAATGGCTGCCTCAGCAGGCCATGCACTAGCCTACACGATCGGTTCAATTTTTAAGCACATTATCGATTGTGTGCAGCTGTATTTCACCAATGGTTTCACGAATATTGTCCTTTAAAGCGTCAATTGTCTCTCGCTTGTCGGCGTAGCACTTATCTTTGAGGGAACCCCACAAATAATAGTTCAACGGTGTCAAATCGCAGCTCCGAGGTCGCCAAACGACATCAGCTCTGCAGCTGATAATGCGTTCTTCAAAAACAGGGCGCAAAACAACGAGGTTAGCTTCTGCTGTGTGGCACGTAGCGCCGTCCTGTTGAAACCAAATGTTGACAATATCCTCCCCTTTAATTTTTGTGAACAAAAATTCGTTCAACATGGCGCGACAACGATCGCCATTGACTGTAACGGCCACTCCTTGCTCATTTTCGAAAAGAATTGACCAATTATGCCTCTGGACCAAAATCCGCACCAAACAGTGACTCGTTTTGGGTGCATCGGCTTTTCAATGTATGCGTGCGGGTTTTCTGTGCCCCAAATGCGACAATTTTGCTTGTTTACATACCAGCCAAGATCAAAATGAGCTTCATCTGAAAAGATATTTTTTTTTTGCAAAATCGGCAAAATCGGCATCTGCAACATTACC